>JAAHCF010000171.1:0-56789 GCA_038367545.1 Beauveria asiatica | reverse complement strand
AAGATGGGGAGATGGGGGGACTTTCCAGGGGGGGTTGAGGGATGCTTGCTAGGGGAGGATCCTAGTGCCAGTTTGGTCTCCAGATTACAGCGGTCGGAGGTCGCTGGCGGGCGAGCGAAACACTGTGACGTTGGTGCGTCAGCCAAGTGCAGGGAAGAGCGCGTGCTACTCAGTAGGCGGTGATCGACGCGGCACAGTGCACGGGAGCACAGACAGGTGGAAGAAAGAACAGAAACGTTCGAGAAGTGAGAAGGGAAAAAGGTAAGGATATCAGAGAATGATACGGATGAAAGAAAGAATAACTTTAAAAGAAAGAAAGACAGAAAGAAAGAAAGAAAGAAAAGAATAGCGAGTCGTGGTGACAGGGAATGACTTGCGTACCAATAATGAGCTGTTGTGCCATGCGTCGTTCTCTGTCAGAGCTGCATTTCCCACTGGTATTATTGGGTACTAAGGTACTTATTATTGGTACGGAGTAGTCACGCTGATGTGGTCACTGGTTGAGTCAACCAAGAGGTGCCAACTAGGAATCAGAAACTTGCTTAAATGGGCCAGTGAGAGAAGGCGCCGCGCCCGTCATCATCTCTGCAAGGCCAGCCAGTTTGCAAGACAAGAGGGGAAATATCACGGATTAAAAAGGTCATTGACGAGTGACTTGAGTGGCCGCTGATGATGACGAGCAAAGACCAGGTACCAGGACAACAACCCTTTTTTTTTTCTTTTGCGCCAGCGAGGTGGGTAAGTGAGTGTGGGGCGGGCAGCTGCCTGTTTGGTGCCACTGTGCCAGCCGGGTTGTGCGGGTCCACAGGGAGGGGGGTCTTTTGGCAGGGCAGAGCAGGGGATTGGCGGGTCCCGTTCATTAGGGGGAAGAGCATGTCCAGTGTCCAGTGCGTCGTGGCCGCTACAAGAACGAAATTGCAAAGCCCCCAGCCAATCTCGCAAGTGCCGATATTGAAGAGGTTCCTGAGCATGCACGCATTATTTATCTGGCTGGATGGCTGGCATGGACGCCTGAACTATGATTACACACGATGCGAAACAAGCATCTGGAACAATATAATGACTTGAAAAGTTATACGGAGTAATCCGTACTACCAACCCATGATAAAACATCGTGTCAAACCAGTACGAATAATAAATTCTAAATGTCGTCAGGCCGTACCCGACACTGTACGGAGTACTAGTTAGTTACCAGGTACCTAGGTAGGTTACCGTAGGTATGCCAACGCTCCCTCTCAACGGTCCCACCCAGCCGACATGCCGCACCAACTCCCAATCTGCACCACCAGTCTATTTATTTACCACCCTCAGAAATCACATCCTAGTCGACCAGTATTTTCTTCCATCCTTCCACGGCTTCCATGCGGTGCAACTTGCAAGCCACTCACCCACTCCGCGCTAGACACCACCAACAAGCCAAGATCACAAATCAAGAACCACAGGATTTCTGCCAGAACGACAGGCCTCATCATATACCCTCTCTTTGTATTGGCACTTCAACAAACGGCCCAGCTAGCGTCTAACCTCATCACTTGGCAAAGGATACGCGGCCATGGCCAACGTCTAACATTCAGCATCGACACGAACATGAGGCCACCACCCATAAATAGTCACGATGTTCTAACCCAGGACCAGCGCACAAGACTAGGCGCTGATCTTGGCACCTTTCGGCGGCAGCCCTCTCTCAAGTGTTCGTCTGCTGTCACCATTGTCGCAGAACGACCGTCCTAATAAATACCAGTGTCTGTCAGGACGCGACATCCTTTTAACTCGTACAAAAGAGACAACACGTATCTGCCAACAAGACAAAGTTGCGGTGAATCGTCTTACCCCGTACACGGCTTCAACATGCCATTGTCCAGAAAAAAAAAGCAACTTTGCCAGGCAACCCGCACATCCTAAATCCCTGCGAGAATAGAGAGAACAACAGACCAACTACTGATACTGCTGGTGCATTTGCAAACACGTCCCAGCGTCATGATGCAGGGTCCATCCTGCTCTGGACAAATCAAGACCACGACGGATGCTCAAACCCCATACCCGCGCCCCCTGTCCGGGCTCATCCTGCAGTAACTAGGCTCAATGCGACGTCGCAATGCGCCCAAGCATCTGCGCTGGTTGCTGTTGCCCTCATCAACCAGGAGCCAGGGAAAAGAAACCGAAACAAACCTACACCGATAGTTTTAGTCTACGACATGTGGCAGGCTGCCCGCCTCCAAAACTGCGCACTGGGGAAGCCTGCCAGTTCTCGGAAGCCTCCTCACAAAAGAGGAAACTGGTGGGAATAAGAGGCTTGGTGGCGGCGTGTAAATGGAGACACCACGCTTCTCATACATCATCGCCAGCACCGCTGATTTGATACCCTAATAAAGAGATGATGCATGCTCTGCGACATGAGCACGTATAACTGTTGATTCTGGCATATATCTGGCTGGGAGATAACTCTCACTGTTATGCAGCATAATAAGGCAATCTGGATCAGAGGAACCAAGCCCTTCCACATGGCCCGCCTTGCTGCACCGCCAGACAAGCCATCCGAGCCCGCCGGCGTGCAATAGCATGCAACTGCTTATTATCGGTGGCTGCATTGGGCCCGACAAGACACATGGCGCATGTATCTGTAGCGGCCCATACTCAAACTCACTATTTATCACTGTTGTTGCTGTCCAGCGACCGGCCCGCAACTTGGGCTCTGGAATTTGTGATGATCGCTGCAAAAATATGATCCTGCATCATACCGTCACTGGATGTTGAACCTGCTGGTGCAAATATTCCCAAGATTGGCCCTCGGCAAGGTGACGCCATAGCTTACATTGGCTTCTCGCAATGCGCTGCCCTGTGGGCATGTGATGACCATTTCGGCGAAAACGCGCATCCTCGCGTGGCATAATTAACAACAACTGCGATCCCTGGGCTTGCTAGCAACTAGTTCAGAAATGACGATGCTCGTTGATGAAGAGTTGCAGCACGCAATGATGCAAATTTCTTTACCAGTCAATATTCTAGCGGCTGCAAATAGCTTCCCCCCGTGTCTCTGGGGCCACGATTCTTCATCACCTGTCGCAACGCCGTTGTTCCCACACTACGGAGCATCCGTACCGATATTGGATATGAGCGATGGGTGGGCAAAGCAAATTTCCACCGCCAATGGCCCGCATGGGAGGCCAACGAATTTCGATCCGTAATTGACGCAATGTGCTGCTGCCAGTTGTTCATGTCTCTAACGGGTCCCCTGCTTTCCAGACACAGTTGCCAAGTTGCCAAGGGTGAAGCGACGGTCTTTACTTAAATTAGTTTGCCCCGCGCTAACAGTCATCAGGCTCGCTTGGCTCGTTGAGGACAGGCACGTGGATGGATGGATGGGACGACGCAGGCCCAGTGGCGATCGGGCAACAAGGCTGAGCTTTTCATCATCAGTGATCACACCTGGGTCTTTCTTCTGTCAGTCGGCTTGGCAACAGAAGCCAGAAGAAAAACGCCATGTCACGTAAAAGTATTTATTACTGAGTACACCGGCTCACCAGTGCCACGACATATGCTACCCACATCCTATTTAGCTATGGGAGGCTCTGGCTAGTACGACGAGGAGATGGCTCGCCAAAGAGACACCAGACTAACGCCCAACTAACCAAAATAGTTACTCGAGAGCTAACTATTGCAGCTAGTTGGATGCTCACGCACCTTTGCCAGCCTTCTGTCCAACCAGCGAGCAAAATGAGGGCACTGCCTGCTGCAAATCAGCGCAACCTGGCCACGGAAGCGTTACAGTCAAGGCTGTCAGCATCAGTGCAGCCCTCACCAAAAGTTCAAATCACATCGCACTGCAGGCAGCTTCTAAGATTCGTGGCCGCCTTACGAGGGAGCCTCCGCGTGACGTAGCACCAGCGAATGCAAGGCCTCATTTTTAACTGGCGCCCGCTTGCCCCGTGGGCAGTGCTGCGATGCTAGTCTGGGGATTGCATCTACTTCCTCTTTGCCCAGATCCAGGCAAGCCAATCAATTTTGGACGGAGGCTATTTCAGAACCCGTTCGGCGTCAGCTGGCAGACAACTGTCGGCCAGTAACGTTATTGGTGCATCTGGGGTGGCCAGCGCTACATAGCACGGCGCCTTGTTTGCCTTTCGAAATCGACTGGCCGGCGCTGGAATGCTGGGCAAATGCATAGAACAGCAAGACATGGCGTTGTTGACTGGTACCAGCGCAGCGATAAACCGATGCCCTGTTTGACTTTGAGAGATGTCGTATCCCCTCTCTCCAAGTTGTGCGAACAAGCACACTGCTCAACAATGGCAACTATAACGAACGATACGCTGGAATGTCACGGTTGACCCGTAGGACGGGATGCCGTCAATGTGCTACGCGCTGGACGGACGGTCAGCAAATGTTGATACCACTCTGCTTTGGTTGGTTGGCGAAGTCATTGGTTCCACCATGATTCCTTTCCGCTCGCTCCCTTGCGACGGGCCGACGATACAAAAGTGTACAAAGTCATATAAATTGACGCATTGTGCTGACAGAAATCATCTCCGACTCTCCGTAACTACTGACCATTACTCTGACCTGGTGAAAGGGAGGAGGGGGAGGGGTTGGCCGCCTCACTGATATCCAGCTTGACCCCTGGCAAGTCCCGCGCATCATGTGCTGACAAGTGACAACTGGCTGGTTGCTGGTGGTGGTCACTGCGACTTATCACCACACCTTTTTCTCCAGCAGAGATAAAAGTTGGCGGTTAAGATGACAAATGGGTTGGTTCGCCCGTGGCCGCCGCCATTGCCGAACGAAACGGCCGCTGTGTCTAGCCCAATGGCTTGGACAAGCCCAAAAAATGCACGGACAAAGAATCATGACGGCGTCTCGAGCCTGACGATGGATGAATGGCTATTTTCCCCTCAGTAATGCTGTTTAGTCGCACCTCTCTCTCTTGATACTGACGGTCGCTGCATCCCCCCCTGTGCAGCGCAATGCAAGAAGTGCAAGGCCCTCTCTCGCTCTCCGCTGTCATGCTGCCCTGCTGCCCAATACGTTGTCATGTGCCGCTTCTCGTGCATGAGCGCGACGCACCATCGTGCATGTACGCAGCTTTCCATCATGTCTCCCCTCCCCTCTTTTAATAATTATTGTCCGAATCTTTTCTTCGGAAGTGTTCCTGTTTAGTTAGACTTGTTTGAGGGGCCTTGCAGCAGCTGAGGACTGCAGGTATGCGGATGCATGCGACAAGAGTGATGATTTTGTCAAAACTCCACTAGCTGATGGGTCTTTTTTTTTTTTTTTTTTTTTTTTTTTTTTTTTTTTTTTTTTTTTTTTTTTTTTTTTTTTTTTTTTTTTTTTTTTTTTTTTTTTTTTTTTTTTTTTTTTTTTTTTTTTTTTTTTTTTTTTTTTTTTTTTTTTCGATTATAGATATATACACTTAACATAGCTCTCTTATATGGGAATAAGTCCTTTATTAATTATACTATGGTACTAAATATCTGATTAATTGAGCAGTTCGGCGAGTTAATATGACTTAACCCAGGTTCATCGTCGGCGCTCCAACTATGTGGATGCTAGGTGATATCCTGGAGCTCCCCTTGCAAAGGACCATAAAAAGCAGCTAATATTTCAACAGAGTCTTATTTATGCCTAAAAACTATACATTTTGCTCTGCAATCCTGGATTGAACGGCTGTTGAGTGACTGGCTGTTTGTTGACAGGCACGACGCCTGCTGACTCAGCCAGTGACCCCTCATCGTCAGCCACCTCGCTAGATAGCTTCCTCTCATCACATTTATTTGCTTCAGCTCATGCCCGGTCATGATGCCCTCATCTCTCCTTGCTCTAGCTCTCTGATACGCCACACTGTTGATTGACTGGCTGTTGATTAACTAGCTGTCTGTTGATTAACTGGCTACTGATCAACTGGCTGTTGATTGACTGGCTGTTTATAAACTGGCTGTTTGCTAGCGCAAGTTGACCCTTTGTGCTATTTCTTCTGCCCCGGTACAGTCATTGAATACTTCATCCATCTGCTCAAGTGTCTTGCCGTTTGTTTCGGGCACCAAGTAAAATGTCCATAGACCCGAAAACAGGCAGAAAGATGCGAAGAAAAGGTATGCTCCCCAGCCGGTGTTTTGGACCAGCGGTGGAGTCACCAGTCCCTGTGGTATTGATGATTAGTGTATGTGACAGTGGTTGATGAACGCGCTAGGAATACTGACAATGATGAAATTGTTGATCCAATCTCAAATGATAGTCATCGTTAGAAGGGCTGAACTCAATGACAAAAGGCATGTATACGTACTAGAACATGTTGAAATGGCAACGCCTTTGGCTCGTAGCGATGATGGAAAGATTTCGGCAGGCATGGCCCAAGGAACCGGTCCCCAGCTCGCCCCGAACGCGAGCATGTACATGAAGAGAAAGACAACACTCGTCCACCCCGCAGTAGTGTGCTGCGGCCAGTTGTCTGAGTACATTCCGACCAGAGCGGTGATGATGATGTGAGAGATGCACATGGCAACACTACCAGTCAGGAGTAGCTTGCGCCGTCCAACCCGATCCATAGCCCAAAGACTGGAGACGACGCCCACAAGTTGCGCGATGTTTACGACACCGGACATGATGAGGCTCATATTGAGGTCAAGGCCCATGGTTCTACGAACAGGTTAACAACGTTTAGTAGCATTCTCAGGACAAACACAGCCTACCCAAAGAGCGTCGGGGCGTAATAAATGAGCGCATTGATGCCCACAAACTCAGCCAACTTAGCCCCTTGTTCAATATTGCAGCTCGAGAAGCAATTCTCACCTGTTGAAAAAACATGAGGCCAGCGCCAACAAGAGTTCTCCTCCAGCACCCTGGCCGGACACAGTCAATCCAACCGGCAAACTCTAGCTTGACTTTGCTAATCGTGCTGCCACCGGTGAGGCCTGGATGGCGCTGCTTCACAATGGCGGTCTGGAATTTCGCATCTGTTATGATGTCAGACCACTCCTTCTGGACCCTGGGATCGGTCGCCGGTAAACGTCTCAGCCTCGCCAGTTCGACTAGGGCCTCTTGTTCCCGACCCTGGGATGCTAGCCAGCGCGGCGAAAAGGGCAGGAACATGGCAGAGAAGCCAAGTATCAGACCCGGAACTATCTGAAGAAGAAAAGGCAGTTGCCACGACCAGTGCGAGTGAATGTACTGCGTGCCGTATGTGATCCAGAAGGAAACGACGATGCCGACGACGATGCTGAGCTCCTCAAGAACAAGCAGGGTACCTCGGATTTCGGGAGGTGAAATCTCGGAAATGTATAGCGGAACAACCATACTTAGCCTAGGCGAGGCAACAATAGTGCATAAGCCAAATGCTGCATACGCTCGAGGCAGACGTTACTCACATTCCGATGCCAATACCCCCAATTAGTCGAGCTGCGACCAACATGGGATAGTCAACTGCTGCAGTCTGCAACACTGAGCCAACTGTAAAAATGGCCACAGCGATCATGATGGAGTATTTTCGCGAATAGGCGTCGGCCAGCCAACCTTGATTCATGGCACCTTGGACGAGTCAGCCATTGGGCTTTGAGGGGGGGGCAAGTTGGTTGTCTCATTACCAATGAAAGCACCCAGAGTAATCATTGCGGTCATAAGTCCCTTGTAAAACCCTGATCCGGAAGCTGTATCGGATACCTCGACGAATCTATCCAAGAATTGATCCATGACCAGAATGACAGATATGACTCCCTGGCTGCGCAACGATTAGAAGGTTGGCGCGCAATGGACTGTTGTGACATGAAAACGAACTCGTAGCCGAAGAGGATGCCACCTATGGCACTGAGAGATGCGCATGCGACCACATATGGTGACTGAACGACTCCACGGATTCCTAAATACACCCAACACCTGATTAATCACCTCAAAGGTCGGAAGGGTACCTCCCAAGACTTGTAATGTAAGACTTACCCCCCGGCCCATAAGGCTCAACGACATCATCCCGTACAGCGTCGGCGTGCTCACTATGTTCTGATACTGGCTGCTTTCCCTCCATTGGGTCTCTTTAAACTCGTGTTGGACGATCTTTTTTTATTTTTTTTTTATTTTTTATTTATTTTTTTATTTAAAGTTGATTGATGGGAGTGTAGAACTTGTTTCTGGGAGTAAACGGCAATGCAGGAAGAATTGGGCAAGGAAACGCCGCTATTTATAAACCACTTGACTCCTACGCGCATGTCTTGGAATCCGCCGGGCGTGAACCATTTCAAGCGAGAGGGTAGAGAGTAGAGACGCAATCATTTGACGCTGCCAAGTGTCTTGGGGACCCGGAACTTTGTTGCCGCTCCCAGGCTGGGCTTGCAGAGTGGCGCACGCCAAGCCTGGTAGAGACGATACCCCGGATTACATGGGAATTGCAGACATGCCATTCGCAGCGGTGTTCTTTCTAGTCAGCAAATGCCCAACGATTCGTATTGGACAAGGACAGAGAGATCAAATGGTGGGGTAATAATCGACCACCCGCATACAATTGCCCGCCCCAAACGGTCTTTGGAATATATTTATCGGGTTAGCAGCGGCGAGACATTCCGGAAGCAATTTCAAGGAATTAGTAAATCCCCACTGCAGAACGCGGGGGATTTCGCTCAGACTTTCCTCGTGTTCCTGTTCTGGAAGGCTGCCCGGTCTGCTGTCCGACAACGCAAACATATTCGTTACAACGGCTTTCCCTGGATAATCTTGAAATAAAGCAAAAAGCTTCCACAGAAAGCGGAAAGACATGATTCGCAGTAGGCGAGACGTGCCGAATGCGCCCTGCTCGGTAAGCCGCCACTCATCGCTCCTCGGGCGGGATTTGTCTTTGGGCGTTGCGAGCCAGCCCAGCCCGCCAAGGTTGAGCTGCGATGAGCTAACAGCTTCTTAGAATTGCCGCAAGAAACACCTGAAATGCGACTGGAATGCGCGTTTCGAGAATGGAGCCGGACCGGCGATGACGTGCCGCCGCTGCTCAGTCGTCGGAGAAAAGTGCATCCAAGGCTTGAACGTGCGATTCAAGCGCTCTCCCGATGAGTACCATGAATCCTACAATCTTCCCACGCTGGAGAAATACCATGTGCGGAATCTGATTACGCTCTCAGGCGCTGCATTGATCCGCACCAGCCCTGGGTCCAATGCCCGCGAGAGGGTAAGGACCGTGTTTAGGGAAGCTCACATGACGCGATCCCATCTCTGACGCAAGTTACAAGTGCGCTTCGTCGACGAGACCCCTTACGTTGCAGAAGACAGTTATCCGTTTATACCGGATCCCGTCTTTCATTCACCCGATGACGTGGCTGTGTTGCGAAATGGCCCAAGAGGAGACATGGCTCAAAGTCCCGCGTGTCCGGTCGACATGGCATTACAACGTGGCATGCCCGATCCAGCAGAGCGCCCTTTGTGCTCTCCTCCAGAGGACTCTAGACTTTTACTCCATTCACTGAGCAGTAGCAGTACGGCACATTGCGTTGCCTTTCCTCTACGGGACCCTAATGAGGCAAGGCTGATGAAGTACTACCTCGAGTACATGTGCAACTGGGTGAGTAGTGACCTGGACCGCGAAAGCGATATGCCCATTTACATGTAATTTTCCCAAAGTTTGATCTGTGCGATGTCTCCCGGCAGTTTGCGCTCAAAGTTCCGTTGCGGGCCATGTCCTGCCCAACACTGCGCAACGCCATCTTTGCGCTCTCCAGCCGGCATCTGAGCTTGCGCGGGCAATTCGATGAATATGCATCCACGAGATATCACCAAGAATGCCTACGCCAACTCACCAGCGTGTCGCATGGCTCTCCTGACTTGCTGGACGACAATCTTCTCGCCGCCACCATTCTGCTGCGAACGCTAGAGGAACTTGACGGTCAGTTCTGAGACCAGAACTACTACTCCGTAGACTCACACGTGCCCCTGCAGTGCCTCTTCTTGGCAATGACTACGAGTCACATCTGCTAGGCATTCAGGTATTCATGAACACCCATGGCCCTGCCGCTGTCGCGAGCGACCTCAGAAAGGCGTCCTTCTGGGTCGGGTTGCGCCAAGAGGTGACGATGACTTTGACCAGCCAAAGGCCGATAAAAATATCTCTCGGTCACAGTTTTATCGATCAGTCTTTGGCGGACGCGAGCGACGACATGTGGGCGAACCGCATCATTGTCCACTGCGCAGACGTTGTCCAGTTCTGTTTCGGTGATGACAACCAGAGGTCTGTCGACTATCAAAGATTACTAAAGTACGACGACGATTGGCTACATTCCCGGCCTCTGTCCTTTCTCCCTGTCGCATTTTCTGCCGCCGATCATGGTATGGGTGAGGCGTTTCCTCGCATCATGTACTTGAGTCATTCTGTTGGTGGGTTGAACCTTGTCATGCCTTCGCTATTGTTCTATTCTGGTGAGCTGGAACTGACCAAGCATCCATATGTTAAAAAGTCATTTCTGTCATGCACAGCCTTCTTGCACGAGCGCTATTATTATGCCATGACCCAACATTGCCCAAGATTGGGGTAACTCGCCAGAACGTGCTCCAGAAGCGAGATGATGAGATTCGTCAGCTAATTCGGGAGCTCTGTGGAACGGCACTATCAAACAAAACGACCATACCAGCGATGATTACGGCGTCGCTGGGGATTGCATCTTGTGGAGACCGGTTCACCAGTTCTGTAGAGAGAAGGGCTCTCCTGGATCTCCTCGTCATAACGCATACGGTCCATCTGTGGCCCACGGAACATATCCAGAGTAGCCTCAAGAGAGCGTGGGGGTGGATCTAGATTTAGCATCAGGGAACTTGGTTGTTGTTATTATCATAATGCACGCCTCCCGACAGAGAGAAAGCCAAGACCGACCATGGTAACTGGGTCCGTCGCCGGGAAAGCACAAACCAACCAGCTAACTAGTTACTGATAATAAAAGCCAATATTCACTACATTCTGCATGGATCGTTAAGCCAAGGGATCGTCGCGGTCACTGCGCTAACCGCGAAAAGAGCGGCCACGGAAATATGCTCTCCTAACCGGTCGGGGGAAGTTGCCATGGATTCCAAAGTCGGAGCATTTCGCCGACAAGAGGCACACACGCACCAAGCCAGCTTCCGTCACAATATCGTCTGCATCGTCAAAAGTCGAACGAGAGCAATTGGTCCCGTAGTCGGTGTAGAAAAGCCATACAAATTCCATAGAATGCCAGAGAATATAAACAGGGACCTGGGAGCTACTTGCACCACTCTGTTTTCCCAACCTCATGCCCAGACCTTTTCGAATCATTTTTCGCCAAACTTGTATATGAACTTTTTTTTTTTTTTTGTTTTAGCTTCAAAGGTCCTGAAATGGCTCTCCGAAAGCTCCAGGTTGGCGTAGCCGGCCTTGGCCGCATGGGAAAACGGCATGCCCTCAACTTTTTCCAATCTGTGCCGCGCGCCGAGCTCGTTGCAGTCTCGTCGCCCGACGCCGAAGAGAGAGAATGGGCTTCCAAAACATTGGGTCCGTCTGGCGTGACGGTCTACGAGAGCTATGACGCCATGCTCCAGCACAAAGGACTGGACGCCGTCTGCGTGGCCTCGGCGACTACCGTACACGCGAGTCAAGCCATCAAGGCCATCGAGGCTGGCAAGAATGTCCTCTGCGAGAAGCCGCTGGCGACGACTGCCAAAGTGGTACTACATCTCCCCTCCCCGTCACACCTTGCCCCCCAGAATGTTGGTCGCACACTTACAAAACATTGGACCAGTCTCAAACGGTAGTCGATGCGGCGGCGACACGTCCGGACCTCAAAGTCATGTGCGGCTTCTCCCGACGCTTCGACGAGCACTACCGCAATGCACACGCAAAGATGAGCCGCGGCGACATTGGGCGCCCGTCCGTCTTCCGCAGCCAGACCTGCGACATGCTGGACCCCTCGGGGTTCCTTGTCGCGTACGCCGAGTTTAGCGGCGGCATCTTTGTCGACTGCTCCATCCACGACGTTGACCTCGCGCTGTGGTTCTTCCGCGAGGAGGACGACGCCAAGGTCAGGTCGGTCAGCGCCGTTGGCATCACCGCGGTCGAGCCCGGCCTCTGCCGGTACGACGACCGCGACAACGCCATGGGCCTGGTCGAGTTTGCCGACGGCCGCATCGCGCACCTGTACTCGTCGCGCATGATGGCCGCGGGGCAGGACGACGCGACCGAGATTATCGGCACGAGGGGCAAGCTCAGCGTCAACAGCCTCCCGGCCGCCAATCTGGTGCGCGTGTATGAAGCTGGGGGGATGCGGCAGGAGGTCCCGCAGAACTACTGGGACCGCTTCAAAAACGCCTTTGCACGCGAGGCTGTCGAGTTTACCGACTGCTGCCTTGATGATACAGAGGTCCCGGTCAAGCTGACCACTGCCGTGGCGGCTGTGCGGATTGCGGCGGCGCTGCAGCAATCCATGATTACAGGAGAAAAGATTTGGTTCAACCAGCTCGGTCAGCAGGCTATAAAGGCTCAGCTATAGATGTTATAGATGTTTGATCAAGATGATGCAGTCTCTAACGGCGCCACAAGTAGTACAAGAAAGTACAATTATTCACACATTGGGAGACTGCTGTTGGATACCGAGGTTTCAATTGACGACGGACATGAATAACTAGGCCTCATCAACCGCGCTGAGATTCGGACCAAACAAGCACAAATCTGTCGTCGGCGGGAGCTAGTCAACTCTAATCGAGATACGTCACGGCAGAAAACCTCTTGTCTTGATGCGCTTACCGTGCACAACGTTGCTCATAATGATACAATGCGCGCCAGGACAAAACCTCCCGGCGTTCAGTGCCTCCCCGCGAACAACGCAGCAAACCCGCGCTCCAAAACCTGGGGAAACATGGAACATTCCTGCCTCAGTTTTGCAGATGAGGCCGCTTGGCGTGGGAATCCGGCGCGGACCATCTATCAAGCTGGTACATCAATGTAGCTGAAATCAGGCAGGCTGTTGACCTTTGTCTCCCCACTGCACAGTCACCGGCATACCTGCTCGTTGTCCTCCAAGCAAGTTCTGGTTACGGCTTGCAAGAGCACCATCGCTACCTGGTATGGGTCGTCGCTTGCTGCTGTCTGACAAGACGTGGACGACTACAACCCATCTGCCTGCCAGCCGGCCATCTGCCGCGTTCGTACAAATGTCTCTAATCAAAGTCAAGACCAACGGAGCCGTTTCCATATTCGAAAATTTGGCATTAAGTTCGTAACCAATGTAAAATGGCATAATTACACAGTGGTGACATCCTGAATGTCAAAGTCCAGCAACACCGTGCACTTGGTCTCCCTGCCTTGCATATCCAGAAACCTGACAAACGTCCACCCCGGCCTTGTATACGACAGCCGCACCGCCGCCACGGCAAACATGGGGTTACGTGCCCACGCATCATCGCTCTTGATGAGCATGCGCAAAAACACCAGCTCATTGTCCTCGTAGGTCCACTCGAGCGTCTCGTCCCAGATGGGGTCCGTGGCGGGCGGGTTGTCGCCGCGGTGCAGGAATCCCAACTTGTGATGCTTGTAAGCGTCCGTCTTGCGCTTGGGCGTGTCGGCGGTGCTCTCGGCGAGCGCGCTGTGCAGCGTGCACGTCAGGTACGGTTTGAGCGTGTGCCCCTCGCGGTCGGCGTGTAGCGGGACGTCGGTGGCGCCGCCGACGTGCAGCCGGAGGCGCTTCCGGCGGCCCGTTTGCAGCGACCCGTCACCGCCCTGTCGCAGCGCCGGCGGCTTGAGGATGTAGCCGTCGGACCCGGCAAAGAGGGCGTCGTTGAGCTGGTTGCTGGTGCCAAATGTCTGCCAATTCAGGGCGCAGATTTGCGCGCCGAGGCCCCAGAACCGCACCGGCTTGAGGTTGGAGGAGCTGATGCGCGTGCCCTTGGGGTACACGCGCATAAGGTGCTTGCCGTTGTGGCGGGCGATGCTGGCCGTGTTGACGGGGAGGTGCCCGGCGAGGCCAGACTCGGAGACGTTGATGAGGTGGTGGTGTGGTCCTTCAAGCAGCTCGCCGGGATCGAACCATGAATTGTCGCGGGGTTTGACAGACTGCGCATACACGCCGAGTGCGGCAAGTTCGGGAATGATAATCTGGCTATTCTTGGCTTCGTCCTTTTTGTTGGCTTTGTACGCTTCGCGGGCTTTGCGCTCAGCTTCGTGAATCTCTTCATCCTGTTCGTCTTCGCTTTGAGAGTCGCTGTCGAGGACGTCGTCGCTAAAGTGGTGCTCGACAATGACGGCAATCTTATCGCCCAGCTCTCTGAGAGTGACATGCTCAGCTGGGTCATGGTCACGACCGTCGGCCTCGTGTTCCTCTGCATGGCGCTCTACAAGCTCCTCGCGCAGCGGCGCAGAGAGTAGACGCTGCTCAAAGACCTCGTGCATGATTTCGACGAGGCGCTTCTGGCCCTCGGGTCCGCAGTGATTTTCCAAGGACAGCAGGATAGGCGTCGGGGCGTGGTCGGGATACTTGGCGGAGATGGCGGCCTCTTCATCGTGCATGTCGCGGATGGTTTCGCACACGGCGCGAAAGGAGATGTGCGACACCAGGGTGTAGCCGTGGGTAACCTTTGGTTCGTTCTTGTCGTCGCTGTTGTCCCAGGCGTCAATTTCGACACAGCGCGAGCCGGTGCGGATGGCCGTCTCATAGGCCTCGGCAGAAGACTTGCCGTAGAGCTGGTGGGCCATGAGGTAGGTGTTGTGGGAGGAGCTCACAAAGTACTCGGGCAGCGGGTGATTGCGGTCGACGAGGTCCTGGGGCGCGACGAAGTCGCCGCGGGCGAGCAGGGCGGTGAGAGCTGGGGTGCGGACGTCGTCGCTCTTATCGTCGAGGCTGGCATCCTGTTCCGAGAGCACGCCGCGGTCGACGAGAAACGAGCGCAGTGCGTGGCTAACGCGCAACTTGGCAATTTCGTGGTCGGCGCGAACGGTGCTGCGGCCACCGCCACCGACGGAGTCGTGGCCGATGGCACCACCAAGATCTTCGTCGACGACGTCGCCGCCCTTGAGGGAGACGCGGAGATTATGAAATTTGGAAGAGAGTTCAGACATGATGAGTCGATGTGGTTGTGATGGGTAGATGGCTGTTGTGGGCAGGTTGATTGGAAGTCGGTCGTTTGCAGCTACACCACTGTAACCCCGCCAGCAGGCACAATTCTGTATGTCAAAAACTGGGGGAGATTAGATTGAAAATGATCAAGACGCATTGAGAAACGGCGGTTGATCAGATGTTGCAAGCTCCCTGGTGATGATTCAGCGCCACAGCTGGGCTGTGTAGACGTGCCGAGCTTAATGAGGCGATGCATGGCGGGGTCCAAGCTGAAGGGGTTCGGTTCTCTGCAAATGTGCAAGGGAGCCACCAGGGGGTAACTGTGATTTGGCTTGTAACTAGCACGACATGATGGCTTTTTCCTTTTCTTTCTTTGTTTCTTCCTTGTTCCCCCTTTGATTTGTCCGAGTCTCCATCTACTGGGCCCCTTGTCATGACACCTCATCATCTGTCAACTACGTAATGAGGGGCACCTAAAGCTTCCTAAGAGGCCATCATGAGGGGCTCAAGAACGCACAGTTGGCACATCACCCACCCACACACACACACACACACCACCACATCGGACCACAATAAGGCAAGGGATCAAGGCCACTCCCGCTACCACTCCCCTTGATCCACCACTTGGACTTAGAGACAATGCGAGCCTAGAATATTATCCGCAAGCCTGTGCTGGGGGCAAGCGCCAAACTAGCCGGGCCTGGCCTGGAGCCTCCCTTGCTGAAATCGATGCCGGCCCTGTTCGACGCCTGACGCTACTGTGCCTAAAGACTGCATCCATCTGCGCGTCAACGCCACTCTCGAAACAAGTCGTGTAAAAGGACTCGACGGGCCTGCTTCCCTGATTCTTCTGTTCTTGTTCCCGAGACTGTAGAGAGACGGACGTCTGCTAAAAGCCAGATGGCCTCGATTCTATCACCCCCAGTCGCGCAGCAACCCCCAATCATCCATGCTCCATGGCAGGCCGTCTGTCTGGATGGCTTCACGGCTTCGTCCATGATGGCCCTCCCACGCTGCCCAAGAAGCGCAGATACGCTCTCACCCCGACATCCTCGGCCACCGATCTCTCGCTCCCACCACAGCAGCACGCCACGGCCAATAGCCCCCTCTTCCAAAAACTGCCCGCCGAGATTCGTATCCAGATCCTGACGGCTGCCTTTGGCCAGCGTACACTGCACATGGATTTGCTGCTCAGCCATCCGCCGTGTCGAAGTCGGCCCAACGCCCGTGACCGCGCCGTCCTCGGCCACGCTGGCCTTTTCATCGAGCCCAGCAGGGCCGGTGACGGCAAGTTCTACCCCGTGCTAGACACGACGGCACGCCAGGCCTGGCTATGGTACGGCTCCGTCTGTCACCGCAACCCGCCAGGGATGGACCTCAACGGCCACAAAGTCCAGCCTTGCCAGGACCAATGCCGCAGCGGCGTCACCCCTGACAATGCCTGCGGAATGTGGCCGGGTGTAGGTCCAGAAAAGTGCCAAATCGGCGCGATGGGATGGCTGCAGTCCTGTCGGCAAGCGTGAGTAATATGTTGACCCTATATCCTCCATCTTGAGGCGGTGGCTTTGCTGCATGGGCTAACACTTGGTATTGCAGCTATCTCGAGGGCATCGATATCCTCTACGGCACAAACACGATACATACCGCCAGCAAGGCCGTGATGCTCGACTCCAATCGACTCCTGCTACCGCAGCGCGTGGCGGCCATTGCCTCGCTCGAGGTGCTGTGGGATTTCGGGTCGCACCCGCCGTGGGCCGATAGTTTCCCTAGCAAGACCAGGGAGCTCTTGGAGACGTTTGAGGACATGCTGCGGGCGGTGCTGTCGTCGTTTCGCGGGCTCAAGACGCTATACGTTTCCGTGCAGTGGACCGGGCGCGATTCCTTTGTCGCGATTCCGCGGCCGCTGGGCGCCGGCGGCGGGTTAGATGACCCCGCAGAAGGCATGCTGATGCGGCGCGTCGACGCCATGGTGCGGCAGCTGCCGGCGCGTGTGACGGACTTTGCCCTTGCCATCCCCAGCTCCATCTACGCGCAACAGTGCCAAGTCGCGCGTGAAACAACAGGCAGGACGGTGGAGCATGTCTCAGACGGCGCCCGGCATGAGCGCTTCTGGCGGCCGGTAGACAAGAGCGTCGCACACGCGGGATACTGGGTGCGGCTGGGCCAAAAGGACATGAAGATGAGTGAGCACAGCAGGATGTCGGACAGTCTGCTGCCTCATGAGTTGATTCTTTACGCGCAATAATGGCAAGATATTTTATGTGTAGATGGTTTTGGATATGGATGTTTATATATAGAGGGTATGGAAAAAGATGGCATTAGTTCTGATTGTATGTATGTATGTAGTAGTATGCTCAATGCAGATGATGTAGTCGTGACGGTGAAAATGGTATAATATGTGCGTCTCGTGACAAGATATGCATCCCATGACGGAAACAAGACTTCATCACAAGTCAACATCAAGACCGTGTATATGTGCGCCTACTCAAGGTATAGGCGATGCAGCTTGATGTATTTAAAGACGGCGCCGGGGATATCCATTGACTGTTCGCGGTTCTGTATTTGCGCGCGGACCTTTGTCGAGCTGACGTCATTGTCAAAAGCATCAACGACCCAGATGTTGTCGCTGTACTTGCTCAGCGGCGCCACGGCGTCGCGGACGGCGCACTGGTGCGGTCGCTCGACGACAAAGGCGCCGTAGTGGCCGCCGAGCAGCACGTCAATGTCGGCGGGCGCCCAGACCTTTGGGTTGCTCATGGTGAGGGCGAGGTCGGCGCCGATGAGCAGGACGATGCGGGCGCGCAGGCGACGGGTGCCGTCGACAGAAAGGATGCCACCGAGGCCGTCGTCGTCGTTGATGGCGGCGTCAAAGTGCCGCAGAACGTCGGCGGTGCGGCTGTAGAGCGGGCGGCCGGCGTCGTCGACGCGCGTGGCCTCCCAGTCGTCGACGTCGGCGGCGAGGCTCTCGACGGCGAGGGAGCACATTTGCAGGCGGTGGTGAGCAGGGACGAGGGAGGACTTGTTGTACGCGTCGCTGAGTGTGTATTAGCTTTCCTCTTCTTCCTTGTTTAAACCAGCACTGGCAAACCACAGCTTCACAGCGCCAGAAGAATGGACAAGGACGCACCTGCAAGGACTCAGATAATTGCCGACAATCTCAAAGTCGGTTCGCGGGACGTGGCGGGCGGCCAGCTCAAACATTTGCACGTGCAACTTGGTAATGGGCGAGAAGCTGCCGCAGGCGACCAGCACGAGCGGCGTCTTGCCGGGCTGTGCGAGGCGGCGCTTGAGCTTGCCAGTGGGAAAGGTGTATGTTCCGGGGGGCGGCGACGGCGGGGGCGTTAATTGATGCTGCTGCTGCTGCTTCTGTTGTGGTGGTGCTCGTTGTTTATTTGGTGATTTTTCGACGCCATTATCGCTATCCTTTTGTGGCGATGATGGTGATGATGATGGTGATGGTGGTGGCTTGGGTGTGAGGGCCGAGGCTGGCGGAGCCCGGCGTTTGGCGTCGGCGGCCGCGGGGGGCAGGGACAGCGTCGAGCCCATGACTGCGGAATGGTAACGGCAGCAGAAAGGAAAAAAAGCAAGTGACGCTGTTGAAAAGTAAAAAAAATTGACCTAATGTGCTGAGGTAAAAGTGATTGCGGTAAAAGACCGAGGAAGAAAAGGTTCCAAGAGTTGTCGCGTGCTCGGGTGGCTGTGTGCGGTGCGTGCGGTGTTTACGGCAGTTTTTCTCTCTTCCCTCTTGGTCACTGATGCAATCTGACGAACAAGAGATTCCAAGAGAGGGGCAGCAACGAAGTTACTTTCGTTACATAGATGGGCGGGCCCTGGTTTTTATTATCCTGAAAGAGGGGCAGACGAGAGCGGGCTTTTTATTGACTTTTGTCTCGGGACCTGTATTGTTATATTTTGCGTTTCTCCATTGTTAGACACGGCATAGGATTCAGTCGTAGACAGAAAAGCAGCCATGTCTTTTTTTTTTTTTTTTTTTTTTTTTTTTTTTTTTTTTTTGGGCTGTTGCTTTCTGGTCTCTAGCGGAATGATGTGCTCGATACGCCGGCGGCGGACGCCTCGGAACAATGGGCCTGCAGAAATGATCTGGATGGACAAGCCATTGACAAAGTCGAGAAGCTTGTAACCAAGAGGAGCGAAAATCGGCACTCCCGCTGTGGAGAAGAGTTGCGTGCGAGTCTGCAACTATTGGGTGTGTCGGGGTCGTTATCAGTGAATTTGGCTGAGTCAGGCTGATCAAGGCGGAAAAATAAAAAAGAAAAATCAGAAACAAACTAATATATACACGTAAATACTCCGTACAGTTCAGCTCTCTCTCAACGTTAGCCCAACGGCTTGCCCTCCCGTCTAGGCTGCCACACGGCTTGAGAAACTGGCTGAGACATCAATTTCGAGTTCCATTCCATTGTTTTTATCCTTTGACGCAAGCATGTCCAAGTTACGAAACTGTGGTGCTGCTATACATACATACATTCACGACAATGACGGCAACGTCGATTTACCTTTTGACCAGCATGATGTAATCCGTAACCGAAAATCGGGGGAATGCAAGCCCTTCGCTTGCACGGACGATGAGGAGCAGCGAAGCTCTTCCATCCTGTCATCTATTTGCCCCTGTTGCCCGTGCTGTGGGTTCCAGTCCAGCTCGGCCATGGCACGATGATCCGGTAGCAACGCGGGGTAAAGCTGGAGTTTCTGAACCAGATTTCTGCTCTTTTTTTGTTTCTCCGAGTCGCAAAAAGGCGAGGGCCCGATCCTTTGCATTTCAGGCGGGCGGATCGAGGTAAAACAGCCGCTACTACAAGTTGCGCGAGACAGGTCTCGGCTCCCTACGAAATATAGCATCTCCGTATACATGTTTATATACCCGGAATAGGGAATGAGTACGTACCGAGAGAAGATCTTTCAGACACAACTTTTTCATACTGGTACGGAGTGTCCGTACTGCGACACATCTTTCCTACGCGTCAGCATCCGCTCTCTGGCACCCTCTCTTGATCGCGAGCACAGGACAAGTCCACAGGAAATCGGAATACACCTTATTGATTCATGCTATTAATATTTTGCTACTCCGTGATCTTTTGGTAACGACTTATTATTTTCCTTGTGTGTTACCCTACTTGATCTTGGCATGCGCATGCCGGATACGAGGCACGAAACTTGTCAGTACTGGATACTGACATTGAGCACAAGAAACGCGCGATTCCAAAAGAACTCTTCAGTGCGATACCGATGTTTAATCCAATTCAAGAATACCAGCTGTCTTCTCCAATGTCAAACGTTCGTCGCGCAACGGACAGACTGCTCGTCCCCAGCCCGACAGCAGAAATTGCTGACCAATGATCCTGGTCAAATTCCGCCCCACATTATCCACACGCAATAAGAAAACAAAAAATTTGACACTCGATTTCTTCTTTTCTTCTTCTTCAATAATAATGAACAACGCAAAAAACCACGTTTACGCTCCCCTGATATACGCCCGGTGCGAGGTGGCGATTTCATTGCTACCCAAGACCTACCGGGACCGCGAGGAACACAAAACGGAGAAGAAACCGAGCAATCTTGGGTGCGGTGCTTCCCGGCCACTGGCCACATGGGGAGGATCGCAATGATTGAGCGTACATGCCTAGATCTTTTGACCATTCTCATCTTTGCCTGCGACTGCGACATGTAGCGAAAGGGACCTCGACAGAAGCTACTCGACGGCTATACCACTGGCGACTGGCTCGACGACACCTTGATAATTGGACTGGAGAAAGGGAATTAATGCCCTCTTCATCACCGTAACGAGTAGCCCGTTCATATGACCAACCGAGTGAGAGTAAATCATCGCTGAATGCTCATACAATGCTGCTCAGTATCACTTGACAGCACTTTCCCCACGCTGCACCAACGTAGAGCCAAGTGTACAAGGAATCAAGGATACACGAGAACGGCCGCGGTGGGCACCCCGAACCACTCTCGGTAAATGCAAGACGTGCCAGGAATCACACGCTTCACTCCTTGAACTGTTCATAAAGCATAACTAATCAAATCGTGTTGTATTCGAGCAGTTGCCTCCAGTGCGAAGCCTCCGCGGCCAACGAACCCTGGCAAGTGAGCTATCACCATTACAAAAATAAAAGAACGGGCATGTTTCTGTATCCCATGACCCGCCATCGTAGAGGAAAAATTTACACAAAGGTGCGAACACACTGAAGAGAAGAAGGACCATCCGGGGCCGATATCGAAGTTACCAATTTTCCAGAAAACATAACGGGCTCTCGTCCGAGCCGCGCGCCAAGCTCTGAACCAAGTGTTAGTCGGGCGATGCAGCAACAAAGAGGCTAATGGTTGGGAGGGCTGGCAGGGCATCATACCAATTTAAAAAGCCTCGACAATTGCGCGCGCAACATGGTGAAGACCATCGAGATGTCTCTTTGCGACGGAGCACTCGCCGTCGTCGCCGCAGTCCTGCTCCTGTGCGTCGCCATCCTCCTGTCCCGCATTCAGGACCGACTCGGCCGCGCGCTTGGCCTTCCAGCATGGCTCACCGGGTCTCAGGCACCATCTCTTGGCGAGATCTCCGTGTTCGTCGACGCCGCGCTTCCAGCATGGCTCACCGGGTCTCAGGCACCATCTCTTGGCAAGCTGTCCGTGTTCGTCGACGTTGCGCTTCCAGCACTTGGGGTTCTGCGTGCACCAGCGCCTCTCAAACGCGGCCGCTTCGTCGGCATCGGCCGGGTCGTACGAGGCCTGGGCGGCGAGGTGCAAGAGGCGGTCGTGGGCGCCCGAGGCAAAGAGGCCGAGGTTGTCGGCGCCAACGGCCGGGACAGCGTTGTTGTCAACGGGCGAGGGCGTGGAGGCGGGCTCGCCGAGAACGTCAACGGCGCGCTTGAGCTTCCAGCATGGCTGGCCGGGTCTCAAGCACCACGGTCGAGGGGCGGCGAGAACGGTGGTGGCGGCTGTCGCCAGCATAACAAGGGAGAGCTTCATGTTGAAGAGTGTTTACGGTGAGTATGTGCTGAGGGTGTTGATTTGTTGATGAGTCGTGCTGCTCTTGCTCTGTCTTGCAAAGAAGTCGAGGATATAGCAAAGAGAAATGAGCTCGATGCTGGCTCTTGTATATAGTAAGAAGATGAAGAAAGAAGAGAAGTTCTTGAAACAGTTGGATGTGAGTTGCGACAGTTGTTCACACGAGGACCTGTCCGTGGTGTTTATACTCTGAAGCTGTGCAGCGCACACCTCGCTCAAGTTCCGCATATAACGACGACTCTTTGTGCATCGAATATATTTAGCCAAGGTCAATGATGAAGAGTCTGGACCGTTGAATCGCACAGAAATCAATAGAGAATGAATAAACAGCCACGTCCGCCACGCCTCACCCCCCGCCGTGGGCGGCCAATGTGACCGCGGCATTTCGGCGGGCAAACCCGACTGCATTTTAGCTTTCCCCTCACGAACCAAGCACGTAGAGAAAATGGGCGTTTCTCATTGAACCAGAAAATAATAATAAAAAAAACCAACGGTGTCTGTTGGACCGTGTTGTCGGTTTGTGGTTGTGGCGTGGCGTTTGGACAAGGGTCAAAATATTCTATTGATACCCGAATTAGGAAATACCACCCCTGCAGGTCCTCGGCACTCCACGCGCCACTGACGAATCAGAGGACAGACCCGGAAATTTTGGTATAGATTTCGATCACGACTCAATTCCTTATTGTTAAAATTGACTTTGGACTATTTTGATGTCTGTTGAGCCATGTGAGGCGTCAAGGTTCTATGCTTCTGGACTCGCGGGGTATGCCAGTGGCAATACCAGTGAATGACCACCAATTTCGCCACTGCTGGTAAGTTTAGATGAATTGCCATGTGCGCGTTAGACATGAGGCATAAGTGCGTGTTTGCCCTTTGTTTTAAGTCTTGGCTAGGGACCGTCCGACGGGCCCCATCAAAGAGCAAGCCGAATATACGAGGACGGCTATCTGGAGCAGACAGCTCTGTGCGGCCGCTCGTCACGGAGCCATGGACGAGATGCCCAGCCATACAATGACTTTTTGCTCTCAATAAAAGCATGGTGGACATGGGTTCTTATTGGGGTATCATCCGGCTAAATACTGAGACGGTCTATCATTTCTGCTCTACTATGCAGCCGGGTACCTGCGACGGTCTCCCCCCACCGCTCGCGGGCTCAGCACGGTGGGCTCTTGCGGAAAAGATATCAACATGTTCCCGGGTTGTTGTAGTAGTGGTTTCAAAGTTTGACAAGAGAGTTTGAGTTGGGAATTAGCTTGAAAAGAAGCATAACATCCGTATACTCGTTGAGCCCGAGGCTGCATCTCAAACTTGGTGCCAGTCACCCCAGCATGCAGGGATGTATGCCTTGCCTACATGCAGCGTTTGTCACCAGATTGCTTCCACAAGCCACATGATACAAAGACGTACAACATGTCTTCTTGAAAGCCACCTGATCCCAAGCAGGTTAGACAGAGCTTCTTTCTGGGCTGCACCTCGGCCGACGGCGTTGCTGACGCCAGCACAGGCGCCAGCCCCCCCGCTTCCCAAGCCAGCTTTTTGCTGACGGTTTTTTCGCAGGAGCCAGCCTCGCCCACCAGAAACTCGGAAACTAATATAGAAATGTGGCATGGATGACTGGCTGCTCCAAGGGGCCCCCCACCCCCACCGTATTGGCATGTGCTTGGAGCTGAGAAAACGAGCAGTGTGATTCCTTGTGTAGCTCGGAGGCTAGCTGGCTTAGCTTGGGGCATCAACTTCCCAATCAAGTCAGCGCCGGCCAAGATCCGAGCAAATTAAGCGGGTGGAGGCAGTTGTACGGAAACCTGCAGCTGTGGTCACGTTGTAACGATCCGTTGGACAGAAACTGCACAGTGTGGAAACGTCTCGTGTTGACTTGCAGCATGTATGGGCAGTCGATGCAAGAGCTATGCCGCTCATCATTGGTGTGACGAGGCAGTCGGCGGCAGATACTTTGACAGATGCATTCTTCCTTTTATATTGAGAAGAGTATGAAGAAGAAGCCCTCCTACTTGATGAATGCTTGATCGAAATCTCCAAGATGCCCAGCGAGACCAAGTACGAGCAGGTCGGCGACAGTGCCAGCGACTTTGAGAACGGGTACCGACAGCCGGCACCGCGCCGGCATTGGATGCCAACAATAGGCGCCTTTGTTCTCGGTCTGGCAACCACAGCAATCGCCTTCTCCCTCTCCCGAACCCTGTCAAAGCCGACTCACTCCCACGCACGCACTATACCGCGCGCGCCCAACGGCACCGACCCCATGACCGGCCTCCCCCTCGCGTGGTCCCACGGCGACTGCGGCAACTCGCCCGCCGACGCCCACGCGCGAGGCTGCCGCTACAGCATCGTGCTGCACTCGTGGCTGCCCGCGTCGTGTCTGACGGCGGCCGACGACGAGGACGCGAGGGACATGTATCAAGACGGTGGCCGCCGCCGTTGGTTCTACGAGACGGCGTCGGGCCGTAACATGACGCTGGAGGAGCTCGGAGCGGGAGATTACGAGCACTTTAGCACGACGTTTGACTGGCACGTCACGCACTGCATGTTTGTATGGAAGAGGCTGCATAGGATTCTGCTGGATCCGACGCAGGAGCTGGACACGTACACGGCGAACTATCACCACACGAGCCATTGCGTGGAGATGATTGGTGGCGATGCAAAAGGGATGAAGGACTCGGGGACCAAGATATTTGTCAAGTATCCAAAGTGCGCAAAATAAACGTTCTTTTGACAGATGGATCAACTCTCTTTCACATGGAGCTGCTACTCATTCTCAAAGATTGGCGCTCCCTCGACAAATTCGAAAAAGTCTAGTTCCTGCGCCGCTACATGCTTGACCGACCACTCGTGAATCTTGTCAAAATTCCTGCACGTATGCATCGTGTGCACATTGCCGACAAAACGCTTCCGCTTCCCGCTCCACTGCCATGTAATGGTGGCGAGGTCGGACGCGCACTGCAGCGATTGCCTCAGCTGCTCGTAGCAGTGCTCCAGGTGAAACACGTTGCTCTCGGCTTCCTCCTTGCCCGACACCAGGTCCGTCGGGTAGGCGTCGGGGTAGACGAGCTTGCGCAGCATGTTCAGGCAGTGCAGCTGGTGAAAGACGTCGAGCTCCACGATGTGGTAGTCGGTGTCGTTGGAGAACCGCGTCGTGGCGTTGGGCAGCTGTGCAGCTGCGTCGGGCAGGATTTGCGAGATTAAAGTTTCTATGCTTGCGTCTTCAATAAAGAGACCTTTGCAGGCTTGGCATGCAGGAAAGCGTACTGTTGTAGAGATGATCCCATGCTTCGTCAGCCTCTGGCGTAGAACCCAGGTATTTCGAACCACCATCTCCTTTGAGACCACCCGTGAAGAGGATATTCTGATACTCGACCGCCGATTGCGCAGGTGCTACTATTTCTCAGCATACACGAAGAAGTTTGATAATATCCGTCGTCGTTTTGCTTACTGTAAATCTCATTCGGAATGTAATGTTTGCTGGGGTCGTGCCTTTGCAAGTTCCACAGGCCAGAAAGTGCCAAGACCAACACCACATTCAGCGCGACAGAGTAGGGCAGAATAATGGCCCATCTCGTTCTCCGGGTTGGGCGTGATGGCAGCTCGAATCTATCCTTTTCCTCGCCAAGAAGAAAAGGCACCTCATCAGAGGCCCATTCGCCAGCTCGTTGCTCCATTGATCAATGACCAACAAGTCGCTTTATTCTGAAGCTCTTTGTTTTTCGAGCTACTTTCTTGTAGCGAGCGCTGTATGTATTACAGAGCTGTCAGCCTTGATCGTGTGCCACCAAACAGCGAGTGCAAGCATCCCGTGTAAGCTGTCAGAGGCACCGCCTGCCGTGGAGCTGTCTGTCTTATCGCAACTGCGCACTGTGTAAGACGCCCCCCCCCCTCTCTTACGCCCCTGATGGCTGCTGAGGTAGAATGTAGCATTTGATCTTTCTATATGGGACCGACTCCGTAATCTTTTGGTAAACGAACGTCGACATATTGTAACCATACCACAAAACCTAGGGCGGCCAGCCTTGCGGGGGAGGGGAGACGCCACCTCTTGTGCATGCGGGGACATGCGCAGAGATGTGAGAGCAAGACGCCATCTACGCTCAACATGTCGTTCAGTAGAGCATCATATCATGATTGATAGTGGAACAGTCTTTAGTCTGTGCAAGGTTGAGTATGCATGCCGGAACTTGGAAACGCTTGCTCCCAACCTCACAACCTCACCCCCACTTCCATCGACTTACATGGCCGGTCACGAGTACCAAACGTATCAGCTGCTGTCGATATTGACAATTCGCTATCATGAGGGGATGAGTTTGAACCCGTGTCACGTGAATACGTATATGCGATTTCAGGTTGCTATCAGTATACTGAATCTGCTCTTTCGGTCTCGTCCTCAGATCCAGACGCAGCATCCACGTCAGTGTGAGGCACTAACCCTCGAAGCCACCATAAAATATAAAAGATTTTTGTTGTTGTTCATCAAATCATGAAAATATCCATCTGCATGAATTGAGTTATAACTGCGCCAGAAAAGATAAGCGGCTGATGCAGGTCTGTATGACGAAGCACTGGCGTGTCATCCGCCCCCTCCCCCCCTCGCCCCCCAAACTGGCCAGCTGCGGCTACCATACCTCGGATGCAAGGCCATACGAGTGTTCATGTTACATCTTAACTATGAAAACAGACTATCAGATACCGGAATTAGCGTTAGAACCACAGGCGGGAATCCTGGCTGAGCTTATGCGAGGGGGTAGCCTTCCGTCATATACATATAATGACACCCACCATACGGTGCCACGGATTCAACCTCGCAACAAATCGTTATACCTCTCAAATATTAAAATCAAATCAGCATGAAGTTTATTATTCCCGCGGCTTTTGCCCTTTTTGGCGCCGCCCTTGCCGCACCGGTTGAGGCCGACGTGGCCAGCCGCTCGCCCAAGGGCGACATCCTCTACAACAACGCCCCCGGCTGGGGAAAGCGATCCGAAGAGCTCGACGCGGCCAAGCGCTCCCCAAAGGGCGATATTCTGTACAACAACGGGGCCGGTTGGGGGAAGCGCTCTGAGGAGACCAATGAAGCCAAGCGCTCGCCCAAGGGTGACATTCTGTACAACAATGCCGCTGGCTGGGGAAAGCGCTCCGAGGAAACTGATGCAGCCAAGCGCGCTCCCAAAGGCGATATTCTGTATAACAACGCTGCTGGTTGGGGAAAGCGCTCTGAAGTTGCAGAGGACGCGTACGACGCGGCCTAAGACGAGTAGAGAGCATGTAAAGATCTGGCATGGCGACTGCACGTCCGAGGTATAAAGACGTGTACTTGTTCTTGACGATGGAAATAGCTCAAACTGGTCTATTAGAACCATCAATCAATGAATGCTCGCTATAGACCATAACTCGTCCCACATTAAAAGGCTCTATCCAAATAATTGAGGTCATCCACATCAGCCCGAGCTCGGCACTGAAACCTATGACGCAAAACGCCAAAGTTCCAAATTAAATCCAAGACATAGACAGCAGTACGGAGAGACTGCAAGGTGTGCGCATGTGAGCATTCTCATTCATGGTGCCGAATGTAACCTTGCAGACCTGCTGGAGTAAGGGGAATGTGGCTGACGCCTAGAATGGGGGTCAACTCAACAACGCTACAAGTAGTGACACCATAGTGATAAGCACTAGTTAGATACGCCAGACTCTATGCTTGGTTCTGTTCAATCACGTCCCCCTTCTTTACTTCGGCTTATTCTTCATCTTCTTCTGGGTGCTGATGAAAAGAGTCTGAAGAGTGCGGCTAATGGCAAACTGCAGTTCTCTGAGAATTGTTGTTTGACAATGTTCTCACAGAAGCCTTCAAAAAAGAGATCCAATGATTTTACGGACGGACCCGACACAGAAAGTCTGCTGAGCGAACAAGCACAAGAAAAGCTTATACTTGATTCGCGATACGAACGATCGAAACGGAATGGAGGATTGAATATCTTTCTACACATTGCAATTATTTCTTTCTACGGTATTATCGCAATCCTGTTACTTTTATGGAGCGCAAAACTCCATGGTACGAAATGCGCATGCGAGAATGGTGCCGTTTATTGTAAGTGAAGATGGCGAGACGCATGTGGTATCAAGTATTGACAGAAGCGTTCAGCTCCCGCAAAAATAGCTATCGAATACCAGAAGCAAACCATTAATCACAAGGTTTTTGAAGAAAGCAATTTCAAGGGCATGCCACGACCAGAAGTGGATGATGCCTGGGAGCATCTATTACAGTGCAAGTTCACCAAGTCTTGCCCTTTCGCCGTCCTTGGCCCACGTCCACGTACTAACAGCGCTGCAAGACAATGACATTCGGGTACAAAAAGAAGAGTTGGAAAAGGCTGGCCTGAAATCGGTGCCGCTCAACGATGAAAAGGGGGGCTATTTCGTGACACTGGACGTCTACCATACTCTGCACTGCGTGAACCACCTTCGCAAGTCCTATTACTCCGACTACTACCACAACCCCAATCCCGTTGCGCAGCAGCGGGAGCACTTTGATCACTGCATCGATTTACTCCGCCAAACGCTCATGTGCCATGGAGACATTTCCATGCATCCGTTTGAATGGATAGACGGGTATAGGTTTCCCTGGCCGACGGAGCAGACAGAGCACCAGTGCCGGAACTGGGACAAGCTGGTCGCTTGGTCCAAGGAGCATTCCGTCTCCAACTTGGAGGGCCCGATTCTGACACATCCAACCTTGGGTAGGGGCGTTCGCGCAGGAGACGCGTTTGTCAATTTAAATGAGCTGACGCAAATAACAGGTACTTCATGGCGCGGCGACGAGCCTGACTGGACCACTGGCGCAGCATCCGGCCGTAATTAATTCACATCCCCCTTTTCAATCAGGGACATGCCTCGCTGCGCATTCTCTTGGCACAAACGACGACGGGCCAAATCCTTTCTTTACCCCGGGCGTCTATTCTTTGCAAGGGTATCTTGACAGGTCTCTCGATGAGTTACCTGACCTCGTTGCTTCTTTGCGACGGTCGCAGGATAATAGCCCGGCTGATCGCGGGGCTGTATCTAGGCAGAGCTCGTCCGGTCGGCCCAGGTGCTAAATAATGGTGAACGACGTGCCGCCCAGCGTGGGCTAAAGTAAGGCGGCCAGGCGACAGGGAGAGCTACGCGAGGGGCGGACGATGCATGGCGGTCTACGGATTACTCCGTACACGGTTGTAGAATATGCTGTATGCTACGATGACTATTTATTGATTTATTTTTTATGAGTATTTTCTATTTATTAGGGCGTCAATTTGAGCCGTGGTTACGGAGGATCGTTGTTCCAGCTTCCGTGCCGCCAGCTCCCGTCTTTCTCGCAATAAACGTAACGCAAACAAACATGCTGGCGGAAACAATTAGTTAGTTCTAGCAACCCGAATTCTGTCCAAGGACTGCCTGACATGGAACCCGGAAAGACGCCCTCTATAACGATAGCAATGCTCTGAGGGGCATGCTCAGGTACTCTATAAGCTACCGGTGATGACCGGCACTTGGCTCACAGTCCCAGTCCCCTGAAACTCGCTCAGCCTTGTCCTCTTCGACATGACTTAGAGCCACCCTCATCGCGACCGGCAAGCCACGATCCATCTCCGTCTCAAAGCCAACAGCCGTACTAAGGACGGCCCGAGGCGCGAAGTGACCGATCCTCGAAGCTCTCCAGGATAGCTGCAACGCCTTTGTCCCCGCACTTTATGACAAATTCATTCATAAAGGTCCCAATGGTTCTCATATATGGATCGTCACCAACATTTTGAGTCCGTCGCTGCAGCATGTCATTACAGACTACTCAAACGGTGGCGATCGCTTCGAGCCAGACGACGTTCTGAGGCTGAACGGCCAGTTGCTCGAAGCCACTACGCTCCTCCACGAGGCTGGCTTTGCGCACGGAGGGATGTATCCCCCTCCCCCCATAAACGCTTTTATCTACATGACATGCCATCTGACCATTCGACGCGGAAGGACCTGATGTCTTGTCCGCGACACGACTCTTGAACTGTTAAGAACCTGGGACTTTTTTCTTGAAACCTTCTAGAAAATTCCGCTCCACAGACAAATTTCATGTACGATAGCATCCAGTACAATCAAGGCAGCTTGCACACCCCAACACCGCTTACTTTGCGCTTGACCGCGACTTGACCCGAACATTCAAAGGAATCTTCTCCCACAGCCCAAACATCCGCTGCTTAGACTGCCACTCAGACTGACCCTCAATGGTGACGTCGAAGGTGCGCAGCATCCGCGCCGCGAGCAGGCGCATCTCTGCGTAGGCCAGGTTCTTGCCGATGCAGTCGCGCGGGCCGTGGCTGAAGGGCTTGAAGACGGCCCTGTTGTCGTTGGCGAAGCGTGCCTCGTATCGCGGGTGCGACGCCGGCAGCCACCGCTCCGGCAGAAACTGCTCCGGGAGATGGAAGTTTTCCGGGTTGCGGAACGTCGCCCACTGGTGCACCGAAATCAGGGTCTGCGCAAGTTAGCCAAGGCCATCAGACAGGTCAACAGGGCAACTAACATCTTTGGGAATGTAGTATCCGCCGACCTCGGCGCCGGGGGAGACCCGCGGCGGCGTCACCGTGACGGGCGGGTACAGACGCATCGTCTCCTCCAGTGCAGCGCGCAGATACTCCAGCCTCGCCGCGCTGCGCATGTCAATGCCCTCCTCCTCCGGGAACGCCTCCATAATCTCCGACACCACCAGCTCCCTCTTCTCCGGGTTCTGCGCCAGGAAGAATAAGAAGCCCGCCAGCGCTGTGGCCGTCGTCTCGCTGCCCGCGATGACCAGGACCGGCGACGTCGACAGGATCTCCTCCTCGTTCATGGCAGTCTCACCCGTCCTCGTCTTGCGCAGCATGTGCGTCATAAAATCGGTTTTACCCGCCGGGCCGTCTACACCCAGCCGCATCCGCGCCGCCGACTTGTCCCGCGCCGTGTGCCGGTTGTGCTCCTCCACCTTAAAGTCCCCTGTTAGGCCGAGACGCGCCGCGATGAAGCCCAGGCCCGGGTAATGTCGAAGGAAGCGCCGGAGGGCGCTGCCGCGGATCCCCTGGAAGAAGGACAGCACCCACGGGTGGTACGCGCTGCCGTCCAGGCTGCCGAAGGAGTCGCTGAAGGCCAGGTCGCCGATGATGTCAAAGGTGGTAAAGTTGAGCCACGGGATAATGTCAAACTCGTCGCCCTCCAGCGTGCGCAGACGGTCGAGGAGAAGGTCGACGTACTGCGTGACGGTGCCCTCCTGCTCGGCGAGGGCGCCGGCGCTGAAGGCGTGGGCGAGCTGGCGGCGCATACGGCGGTGGCGGTCGCGCGGGGCGCCGATCAGGCTGTTGGCGTCGCCGGGGAAGTACTGCTCAAAGGCCTTGCCGAACTCGGGCTGGGAGCCGGTGGTGTGGGCAAAGACGGCGGACCAGCCGAGGGAGCCGTCGAGGGCGACCTGGTCCGGGCCGACGCGCACGACGGGGCCGTACTTGCGGTGCATGGCCTCGATGGTCCGGGGAGCGGAAGCGGCGATGTTGGTCTGCCACAAGAAGGGGAACCACGAGGCGGCGTGCAGCTTCGGGCCGGGGACCTTGGCGAGAGGGTGGAGGGCGAGGCGGTAGAGAATGATGTAGGCATGGTAGATGACGGACTTGTGAAGTGTAAGCTCGGGATTCTGCGCGCATCTGAGATTGAGGGAGCCGACATACCAAAGCGATCAGGCCGATAATGGGCCGCCACAAGGAGGAGAGCAAGGGATGCTGCTGTGGTGGCAGCTCATCAGAGAGGGAATCAAGTGGCAAGTGCTGCGACGAAGACATGGTCATGGTATGCACACAATGGTGATGAAAGATGAGATGATTTTTCTATTACTACTACAAGAACAGCCGTCTAAACCAGTTTATTTATTTTCATCTGCTTCCTCAGGTACGCGAACGTAACAAGTCGCAAGCCATGAGGCAGCGGGTGCTTGACGAGGAATGTCCGCGGAGGCAATTGACGTAAGTGACAATGCACATGGAGCGTGATGCACACCAGGCCAGGATCTCGTCGTTCCAAGCCAACTTTTGCAGTTGGCAAAGTAATAGGTAGCAAGTAAATCAAACGGCGGTCCGCGGAGTGATGGGAATCCCGCGGGCGATGACCCCCATGCGGTGTATCGGAGTGGCGGTCACCCGCTGTGGATTCATACGTAGGTTTGCGGGGGGAGATTCGACGTATGAAATCAGGAAGCATAAAGTGAGACGGTGTTGCCAGCCGTTGACGGACTTTTTTCTTTATGCATGTAAGCTGCAGATTTGCGAGCAAAAGCCCGCATCTTGGGGTAAACTACAGGGGGCGGACATGACTTGACCCCGGGATACGAGGCAGCCAAGAAGGCGGACCGCGAGAAGTGCCATTGCAAGATATACCAGTTATGTCATTACCAGCCAAGAGTTTCCTCGTAAAAAAAAAAAAAAACAGTTCAATCCATTGGTTCTGACCGAGTCATTGGCTATCCTGCTGCTCCAATCACTGGACTCGACGGACGGTCCAAGGTGGATGTGGGATTAGAGACGGGGCGCGGCGCGGCGGTCCGTCAGAAAAGGCGAAACAGGTAACTAGTTAGTTAGAAAGGCCTGGGCCGCTACTTAGTTATTATGCATAATAATGTTGCAGTGCCATGTCGGCACTCTGGACATGGGGCTAGTTCTCGCCTCGCGTCGGCTAATAATAGACTCCGCGCTGGGAAACAGTTCTTTGCCTTTTGACTTGCCCCGAGAACAAGCAAACAAGGGCAGGCAATTGATGGGTTCTGGCAGGACTTTATGACATTTACAGTAGCTCGGTAGAGTTGGCAGGAAATTGAATGAATTGCCATGGTCTCTCGATGATAACTCCAGCTGACGCGCGGGAGGCCCGGAGAGTCTAAACTAAACAATATTGATCCATTTCCCGGATGATCGCACAGCTCATTACTGCAATTGAACCTTTCATCTTTTCCACCGCGGTGGAAGCCGCCGATCCCGCTCAGAGCATGGCGCGCTTGGCAGCCTTGGAACGGCAAGCCTGAGCCGTGCTGTTCTGCACAGGAGGCGCCGCTCCAGCATCATCAGGACCACCACTAGCTACCAGTGTCAGTCAGGCCATCTGTTTCTTCTTCTTCTTCTTCTCTTGCTGCTCCTTTGGGGTGTTTTTGGACTTACATGTCGTCGTCGCGCGGGTTCTTGCCGACCGCGGGGCCCATCTTGGCCTCGTACCAGAAGCGCCTGCGCTCGACCGCGCCGCGGTCCTCCATAAACTTGGCAAACGCGTCGGGATCCGTGTTCTTGTTGCCCTTGAGGTCGGGGAAGCCCTCGGGCGTGGGCACGTCGGTGCGGACCGACCAGGTGCCCACCGCCTTCTGGTACTCCTCGGAGAGGATAAAGTTGTGCAGCAGCTTGGCGCCCTCGGGGTGCGGGGCGTCCTTGAGGATGGCGGCGCGCTGGGGCCACGACACGTACTGGCCCTGGGTCGGCTGCGTGAAGTTGAGCGTGCCGTCGGTGCCGAAGCCGCCGCCGGTGGCGAAGAAGGCGGCCTCGGGATGGGCGTCGCTGGCGGCAATGGTGGCCGGCGTGGCGGTGCCGCGGACCCAACGGGGCTTCTGCGCAAGGAGCTTGTCGAACCACTCCTCGCCAAACTCTTTGATGCTGCAGCAACAATATTAGAACCCCAAAACTCACTGCTCATCGGGGGGCTGCTGCCGAGTTGGACGACTTACATCAGGTCAAAGGCAAAGAGGACGGCATCGTCGTCGTGGGGGTAGGTCAGGACCAGCTTCTCCTTGAACTCGGGCTTGAGCCAGTCGGCGTACTCGGCGGGCGCGGCGCCGCCGCCCAGCTTCTTGCTGTTGAAGCCGTTGGACCAGAAGAAGACGTAGACGCCGTACCAGAAGGCGTTGTCGTCCTTGAAGGACTGCTCGATCTTGTCGAAGCCGGCCGGCGCGTAGCTCAGCAGGGCGTCCTGGTCGGCCCAGCGCGGGTAGTCGTTGAGCGTCTGCAGGATGATGCTGTCGACGAAGACGTTCTTGGCTTCCAGCTGCTCGTCCAGGCTCACGTCGTGGTACTTGGACAGGTCGACGGTGATGTTGAGCGTCATGTCGGGGAACTTCTTCTCAAACTCCGTCTTCAGAAAGTCCTGCTGGTTCTTCTCGTCGCCGCCGTGCCACACGGTGATGGTGTTGCCCTCCTTCTTGGCCGCCTCGTAGATTTCGTCGAGCGACCGCGTCTCGACCTCGGGGCCGCGGCGGTACAGAGGTTCGCCGAGGGCCAAGCTGGCGAGGGTGGCGACGGCGAGGCTGAGAGGCAGCATCTTGGAGGAGCGTCTCGTCTTGGTCGCGTAGGGCATCGTGATGGGTCAAAAGGGGGGGGGGGGGGGGATTTAATCTTTGCTCGGGTTTGTAAAAGAATGTGTGTTGTCTTGAAAATTGCTTGTCTAGTGAATGAATGAAAGCCCTTGTCAGGTGGTTGTGAGGCAAACGAATTTGATGTCCGAGAATTGGCATCGACGGCACTAGCTTTATTTATAACCGACGTGTCCTATCGACAGATCATTACGAGCCGACGCGCGACCAGCAACGGGGTGGTCGTCAGCGTCCGCCTACTCCGGAAGGTATAGCGGAGAGCGGCGCGGGATGTCAACGTGGGAGGCCGAGATCTAGGCTGGGTAGACTGGGCATAGTGGCGATCCTTTCCTCGTCGGTTTCCGACTGATCTTTGTCGTGGCTTGTCTGGTGATGCCCTGCAGCAGCTAAGATGCTTCAGGACAAGTCAGTAACTAGTCAGTCAGTGGCTTGCGTGCGACCCCTGGCGAAATGCCCGGTATTTCCATCAGACGAGATCCACGACGCATAAACCTTAATTACTCAACGGCTTGTTATGCTTACCAATGTTCCGTGACAGGCGCACCTTTCATCTCAGCATAGGCTGACGAAGCCGTGCACAGCCCATGCTTGGCAATTGACTCGCGCGGCCAGGCTAAATTATGCAGCGACCAACAGCGTGGTTGTGTATGGTGTCTGCTGCTGGGTCTCACTTTATCCGCCACGAAATTCCCGGACTCTATGCATTTCTCCACTTGTCCCTGTTTACAGTAGAAGACGTGGACTGTTGCGAAACAAGCACGACAGGAACGGTGATTGACGAGCACTTTCCTGTTTCATCGTGCTCACTATGAGCCAGGCCGGCACTACCATCTCAAGTCATTGCATTGCGTTATTATCATGGTCCCATCATGTTCACTCATTGTTTCGGAATCGCTGCTGCACAGCACGGGCACGGGAAAGGCGAAAGCTGTGGAGTTGCAGCTAGTCAGCTTTAATAAGTAGGCGACACACCTAAGGAGCTGCCGTTTATTCCTGCGTAACAATGCCAAGCACCCCGGTCGGCGGCCGTTGCCTAATCCAGTCGACATAGTTATGCTATGCTCTACCCTTAAATAGTTATTCCTTTAACTATAGAGGAGGAGCAAGCAGGTAACTTTTAGGGATTCCGTCTAACAAGGTACCTTAAAAAATATAATACTTTTAGTAACATAGAAAATAGCCTATATTAGAGGTACTATAGTGTAAGTAAGTACGGATTACTAGGCTTAACTTCCTTTATAGGTAAATTAATATATACTATTTAGTACTTCTTAGTCTCTCTTCCCTATAAGGCCCTAATTCTAATAGTAACTCTTAGGTAAATTACCTAAGAGTTTATTTTAAGTAGTATTAATTATTACTAAATTTAGTATAACGCGCTTACTAAAATTATATAGACTTTATATAACTTAAAGATAAAAGTATCTTTTACTAGGGCCCCTATTACCTATTAAAAGAAGGTTAGTAACTTACTTTTTCTTACTAATTCCTTTAGTCTTACTTAAGATAAACTCTTATCTAATTTAAGTAAGAGTTTATTTTAAATAAGACTTTTAAATACTCTTAAAAAAAACTTATTTACTATATAGTTTTTTAATAAAGTTATTAATAAAGTTATTTATATTTTTATAAAACTTCTAATAATTAAAAAAACTATAACTTTATTAGTAATTAATAAAAAAGCTTAATATTAGTATATTATTAGCTTAATAGTATATTAGTTAATAGACTTTAATAATAATAAATTTAATTATAATAATATTATTATTAAAGATTAGTATAACTTTTTAATTTAAATATTAGGATTAATAAAAGAGAAAGTTTACTAATTATTTTAATAATTATTAATACTTATTAAAAAAAGTATTAGAAAAGTATTTTACTAATATTTTTTAAATATTATAAGTTACTTTTTAATAATTATTAAAGTAATTAAAAAAGAATATAAAAGTTAAAAATAACTAGTAATTTCCTTTTAGTCTTAAAGTTATAATTTTTATTTAAATTTATACTTTTAATAAGCTTTAAAGAAATATTACTTAAAGGTTCTTTATTAATTAAGATAAGGTCTTTAAGATTTTTAAAGAATTAATTAAGCTAATAAAGAAATTATATTATATTTTTATAAAGCTTTTATTAGTTAATTATTTATTATTAAGGGTAAAAATAAATCTAATTTTCTAGTAATTCTTAGGTATAATTAAGGCTATTAATAATACTTATATTCTAGTCTTTATTCTTTTTTAAAAATAATAAAGATTTTAGTTAAAAAGAGAATAATTATATAAAATATACTTATAATTATAACTTTTAATAGCCTCTTTTTATATATTTTAATAAGTACTAAAGGCTTTTTAAATAATATTATATTATTTTTTATTACTTTTAATAATAAGTTTAATATACTTATTAGAAGATTTTATTTTAGTAATACTAGGTTTAATAATAAAAAGTATCTTTTAATACCTTTTAATATTTTTTATTATTATATACTTAACTAATAAAATTTAAAAAGAAATTTAATAAATTAAAAAAAAATAGTATAATTATTATTATTTATAACTTTAAATAATTATTAAATAAGTATTTAGTTAAAGTAAAGTATAATAAAAGATTATTTAAAGTAGTATATTAAAGTATTTATATTAGGATTAAATTTAAATTATTTATATTATAATAAGACTATTTAACTTTATCTAATTAAATAAAAAAGAATTATAATAATACTAATAAGATATTAAGGATATATTACTTTTATAGGGTTATAGTATAATAAATATTATTTATAATTAGTTAAAATTAATATTAGAAGATATAAAATTTTTAAAGCTTTAAGATAATATAGTAGACTAGTTATAGGAGAATATAGAAGAGGAAGAATCTAATAAAGAAGTAAAAAAGTAATAAAAAATAAAAATATTACTATTTTTAAGGCTTTTTATAAGGTATTTTAGTAAAGATAAGGTAAATAACTTAACTTAAATTATTAAATTATAAATTAATATTATCTTTATTAACTTTAATAATTTTATTAAAGTCTTTTTAATTTCTCTAGTATTTTAATTTTATACTCTTTTTAAGGTAAAGAATTTTATATAAATCCTTATCCTAAGTCTTTTATTATCTAGTTTATAATTACTTAGTATTTTTTATTAAAAATCTCCTCCTTAAATAACTAGTAATCCTCTAATACTCTTTATAATTCTAATATTTTAACTAGCTAATAATTTAAATTAATAATTATTAGTACTTCTAATACCTTTATAGCCCTTCTTTTTCTTTTTTATATATTATTATTCTTTACTAGTTTTATAAGTAGTATTTTAAATATTTACTAGCCTTAAAATATACTTTAAAATAAGTCTTTTTAGTTACTACTTATTAGTAGTATTATTAATAGCTTTAATTATAAAGCTATTTCCTTATTTTTAGTATCTTTAATTATTATAATAGGTTTATTATTAGTTTTAGTAAAAGGAAAATCTTTTATTATTAACTAAGTACTAGAATTAGTAATAATAATAGCCTTAGTATTTAATATAATATTATTACTTTTACTTTTATTTATACTTTTTATTATTTAAATATTCTCTTTAACTAATTAATCTTTATTAAAAAGCTCTTTATAAAAATTAATTATAATACTAAAGTTATTATTAAAAGTGGGGCTCCTATAGGGACTCCTTATAAGCTACTAATACTAGTAGTATAGTTAAAACTATAAAAATAGCTAAAATAGTATTAAGAAGCTACTAAAACTAATAGAATAGTAATATTAGCTAATACCTTACTTTATAGTGTATAAAGGAGGAATTCTAGAATAAGTAGAGTTTTTTCTAAGTAATATTATATCTCTTTTTCTCTATAAATAATAATAGTTTTCCTAGCTAGAAGATAGAATACTAAGGTTAATAATATAATCTCTTTCTTTTATATCTTCTACTAGTACTCTTACTTCTATATATCTATTAGTAATTACTATAGTTATAAAATAAGTCTTTATTAAATATATAATTTATAAACTTCTTTAAAATAAAATCTTTATAGACTTTTATAATATAACTTTTATTAACTTAGATTTTACTAGTTTTATTATTTTTTATTATATTAATATAAAAATTAAGCTTTTTAAAGTATTATTATAAATTCTAAATATCTTAATATTTATTATTTAAGGTTTATATTATTTATTATTTATTTTTAGTTATTTTTTTTTAAAATTATAATATAATAATAATTTTTTTAAAAATAAAAAATATTATATTTAGTTAATTTATATATAATTTATTATTATATTTAATTTTTAAAAGACCTTTTAGTAAAATTATAATTTTTTAAAATAACTATTAAAGTTATAAATTTATTATATTATTAATTATTATTAAATAAAAAACTTATTAATTTAATATAAAAACTATATAATTTATAAAAAAATCTTTTATTATAAACTTTTTTTATTATACTTAAAAGTAATAAAAAGTCTAGCCTTAAAAATAGCTTAGCTAAATACTAAGAATGCCTTTTTCTAGGATATTAAGTATAGATAGTATATTAAGTAACCTCTCTATATAAAATACTAAGAAACGCTACCGCGGGTCGACCCCGCCTGAGACTGAGAGAAAGTGTCGGAATCATGGCCTAAGTCTCGTGACCTACTTACTCCTCCTCCACAGTTAAAGGGATAGTTATCACTAGTTAGTGAGTTATTAGCGTGTCAATTCTTCCTTGTGACGACTTGGCGTCTTAGCCTTAAACAGTGGACCTTGCGCAAGTTGCGGAAGGATGAACTGCCCTGAAGAACGGATGAATAATAAGCTTATTTTTCCCGACATGTAACGTTGAATGCAGAGGGCGCCAAGTTTCCAGCTCGGAAGTGATGACGAGCTCCCAGGGTTTGATGTTGAGTAGTCAACCCTATTATAGCACGGGCTGTAGCCTGTAGGTTGAGACGGAATAACGGGGCTGACGGTTTCATCAAAGCTGACGACAACTCGGCGAAACCCGCTGCCAGTTTATATATATAAATACACAGACACACAGACACACACACACACACACACACACACACACACACACACATATATATACCAAGGTGACACTTGTTCATGTATATTTTCCTCTTCCGCGACTATCGCGCGACAGCCTGCGCCACGGATGCGATGAAAAACACCAAAACCTCGTTGCCCAATCACCATCATGCCGGCGCTACTGAAGACTAGCTGGCATTTTGCTAAATTTCTGACCTCGGGACAAGTTGTTGTTGTCTTCCCTCACATGTAGCATTGAGGACTTGTATCATCTCTCCGAGGCCTAAATTGTTTATTCTCGCCTGCGGTCTCTGACTCTTCTCCTTGCGTGATGCTCTTGATGAAACACATCATCACTAGGTCAGGCACGCGGCGCCGGTGACGGTGCGATTGGCCATGCGCGCGGGCATGCGCGGCATCTTTGCAACCTTGACGTCCCAGACGACAAACGAGACCAGGAGCACGGCGCCGACAACCACCATGGCGATCAAGGATGCCTCCCTCCACCGGCCGGGTTTCAGAAACCCGGTCAGCGAGGGCGGGACCAGAACCAGCGACAGCCCGTCCACGGGGAGGCCCAAGCCCGGCGGCAGGTCAATCTCAGTCCACAGGAGCCGGCAAAAGCCCCCCCACCACCGCGGACAGCGCCGCCGTGGCCAACCCTCCAGGTGGCAGCAGGGTTTTACTTGGCGGCGCGGCCGTACAGGAGCATCACGAGTGCCGATGAGGGGCGCAGACACCACGGGCACCACGGCCGCCCGGGTGCCATAAAAAAACGCCCACCTCTCATCGCGTACGGGTGAGGAAGGCACTGCCCCATTCGTCGACCCGAGTGTAATAACGCGCGGGTGTGGTGGTGATGGTTCTCGGCAGGGTGGGTTAGAACGCGCGGCCGACGAGGCTAGTCGAGTCAGTGATGATAAACACCTAAATATTTACTGCGTGAGGCCAAAAACGGTCCAGCCTATGGGGTCAAAGAGCTTGGCCGTCTTTGGAATGGGGACTACGCGTCAGTGCGGCGATCGCGGAGGGGGGGGAGGGGGGGAGCTCAACCCAGCTTTGCGATGACTATGTGCTATGATGCGAGTAATGTTGACGATGACGTGCGCAGCGCTCACGGCAGAATGTTTCTCGAAGGAGCTGCTCACGTACCGAGTAGTCCGACAAGGTAAATAATGGTTAGCGTGGTGATGAAGAGATTCGGGTAGATGCTCCAGTACAACAATGTCGTGTCAAAGACTGACTAACCAGTGTAGAGGCAATCAAAACAACGCATGATTCCAACAAAGATTATATTCAATCAATCACTCGGTAATATACGTCTTAATCACTGCTACCGAACAAGTTTCTTTTCAGCTTCTTCCAGAAAGTTGGATTTTGGGGGTCAAGTCCCTGCATGTCGCGTGGTGATTCGGCGCCATGCCTTTTTGTGGCGTTCCAATAGCTGAAGCTTTATGAAGGTCCAACTTGTGGGTAAAAATTTATCAATCACATCTAATCAATCCAGGGCATGAGCTGAGCTTTCGAGCACGAATCTGGGACAATGAAAACCCCTTGACACGGGCTCGGTTCCAGTATCGCCGAGTCTCAAAGGTCAACGACTGCGACCAGAGATTGCAATTCTTTTCGCCAAAAGACGTCCAACGGCAATTTTGCATTGGATCCAAGTGAGCTAACTAGGTGTTTTGATGAAAATCTCTACTGTGTGGCGTGTGCGGCCTTTTATTTCCCACAATAGTCACCGGCCCGTGTTTTTTGTATGCGAATACAAATTTGGATACATGCATCAAATGTCAGGGACAGGAAAGCAAAAAGTAGCACAATAGTCTTGAGCATCCTTTTCTATCTATTTATCAATTTGAAAGCACCCCTCGCTCTCCCTTTTCCGTATTGCCAGCCATCACTTGCTCTGTTGCCAATGCCACCCACCGTAACACAGCTATACCCTACGTTGTAGTTTGCTTCTACCAAATTTCTCCCCCTCTTACACTGGCTGCTTCACGGCAAGTCCCGAGTCACGACACTGCTGTCGCAAGCTCGTGGACTGATTCGCGCCCTTAATCATGTCGGCTAGCCTTGACAGCGTCATAAAGACGCGAGGGCATCTGGTAGTGCGGCGCGTACTTGTCCGTCCAGGCCCGGAACTCTGCAGCGTTGGGCTTGGGGTTGCGCCAGTCCCGGAACAGGTCGGCCACGATGCTGAAGACGCCGACGAGCTGCACGCCCGCCTGCTGCATCCGCGCGTTGGACACGTCCCGGATTAGCGGCGATATGGTTCCGGACGCTTCGACGTTGGCCCAGACGCTGTAGCCGGCCTCTCGGAGGGAGAGCGACAGAAACGTCACACCTGCGTGCAGTGTCAGCACTTCCTGGTTCTTCCCTGTCAGAATGCCATCGAGTCACTCACAGACGTCGGTGACGATTCCGGCCAGGATAATCTGCTTGCGGCCGGTGGCTTCGACGGCGGCCCGGAAGTCAGCGTTGTCCCAAGCGTTGACTTGGCCAGGTCTCTTGATCAAGGTTGCGTTGGGATGCATGTCGAGGATCTCCCTTGGAAGCGGGCCGTTAGGGCCTAGGAGGTACAAAGGCGTCAGCTCAGCAAACGTCACGACTCCAGTTGTAAAACAGTTGTCTTTGAGGTTGCGACTTCTTACCGGTCTCGTCAGAGGTGGTCATGATGACAGGAATGTCAAAGAGCTCTCCGATGGATGCGTGGGTGACCATGTTGCGAAAGAATAGGCCGCCATCAAAGTCTCGAGCAAAGTCAAACAGACCAACTTGGTGATCCACGATAAGGAGTACCTGCAGACATCAGACATGAGTGTGTGAACAATCTCATCTTTATCGATGCATGGTGCTCACCGTGTCATTGACGTTCAATCGTTCATACGGAACAGCTGTGCACAGCCAGGTCAGTTCATGTCGAGACGGGTTGATGGCTTGTATACTGACAGCTGGCTGCAACTGGGCAGGCGATGCCCATGACAAGCGTTGTCAGTAGCTGGGTAAAGGGCTTCATCGTGAGGAATACTGGTGTGAAATGGAAGGGGGTTTGTGATGCTTGTTCTCTGTTCTGGTCTGCATCTACGGGGAATCAAAGCCATTTAAATAGATTTGCAGTCTGTTTTTCAACAGGTAGGTACGGCCTACATCTTGGCCTTGGTCTGAACTTTTGATGATTATGACATGATTAAATAATCGTAGGTAAGCTGAAGTGCATGCCACATGGGCAACCAAAGGACGCTTGGTGAGTACTCAAGCATGGCGATGACGTTAATCATGATTATCATAGCATGCAGGATCATGCCAAGCATGCCAAGCATGCTTTTAAGCCTAAGAAAGTGGTGCTACACGATGAACTCCACGCCCCAAGTCATTTAGCTAGGTAATTAGACGTCAGGAAGCCCCGGAGAAGGACGAGCAAGGGCGTTAACGGGGTGACAAAACAGATGGCCTGGTATAGCTAAGAATACTCACTTTTCTAAGCGGTAGAATTCCACTACGAATAGCTGACCGGACTCTAAAAATTAATCCAGCGTAGAAGCTAGAATAAAAGAATATACCATCTTTATTCCATGTTTTTTTTTTTTTTAGTGTTGAGAGAGTAAAAGAATTTGTCTTATACTTTGTCGTGCGTCCAAGGTCTGTTTGGTGACGCTAATGAGCGGGACCCCACTCAGTCTAGCCGCACTAGGAAGTTACCCGGCACCAAGTGGGTCATCCGAGATCAAAAACCACGTGGGGGGTCTTGGGGGTTATTAGTCCGGGACGCTAAAATCAGCCTTCTAGACGCCGCCTGAACATTTCTTAATTGACCGCTCCAGACTATACGTGATTGCTGGGGAAATATCATGCAGCATGGATACAAATACTCCGCTTCGTAAATAATAACGCAGACCTGGATCAATTAAAGACTTCTTGGCGCTGCAGGTAAGCCTTATACTATCATTACCAATCACTGCATTACAAAAAAAAAAATAAACAGGTTCACAGCTTTTCATTTAATCCGTACTGCTAGCCGGTAATAACTAGTCGGCCGCACCGGATTCCACCAACCAACGGTAGCCTGACGTGAAGCTTAACACGAAGAGATGAACCATTCCCTGTTCAAGAAAAATACAAACGAATGATTCCGTACTAGCAAGTAATGAAAAAATTTTCAGCTTACCGCCCACTGCAGCAGCAGCCGTGCCAGGTGCTGCTTTCTAAGCTGTTCAGCTCATGACCAATCTGCAAGATCCCAGCCTCCCTCTGGCGCCCCGGCCATCGCGAGCACTCATCTCCATAACATTGTCTGTTAGCGGCAACATGTTCCATGACTGACAACCATCTCACCGTACCAAGGAGGGCCTCAACCATACTTGCGCCAGCTGCCTGACTGTCCAGTCATCTCGAGCCAGACTTTTCGCAGAGCTACGCTTCTCTGGCTCCCTCTGCGATGAGGACAGAGCTGCGAGGCGTACCCGTGTGTATAACCTGACGGCCTGTAAGTAGAAAACCCGAGGCCGAGAAGACGCGCTGGAAAATGTAGGATTAACTGCGGTGGGATTAAAACGTCATTAAACTCTTTCTTTTTTTCTTGTGCTCCTTTTCCCCTTTACCTGACTTGTCAGAATCGCCTAGCTTGGTCATTCGTATTCGGCCTTGACCTTTACACATGGCGGGCACCATGTCAAGGACGACGGCTGATCAAATGCAATCAGTGAGAGCCATGACAAAAATACTGATGCCGCTACAGTCTACCATTGGAAAAGTTGCAGGACGCTTCCTGTACAAAATTTTTCTACGCGAGTCTCTCTCGCAGAACCCACAACTCAGATCGAGCCTTGTACTTGCGATCAAACATCTAGATTAGACACAGAGCACTGAATTATTGAACACGGAAACAACCTGTAGGCAGTCGTCACCCTCGAGAGTAGTTTTGCGGCGATGCAGGGCGAGAGCAGCCACAGAAACTCCAAAGGCGTAAAAGATGAAAGTGCGTGGCTTCCCATCTGCTCTCGCAGTCGCCCGTACACGATTGCTAGCTGGCGATACCAAGGAGGCGCGCGCTGCACGCTTGGAAAAGTTTTTCCTTCATCAGGAGACCCACGTCAGAAAATATGATACGATTTTTATCTGTTACATCTGATCGGGACCGTGCAGAAGTCGGGGCCGTGTTAGTGGGACTCTCTGCTCTCGGGCCTAGAAGTTTGACTTGGCGTTCAAGTGAATGATAGTTATCCCTTTCAAAATTACTTTTATATCTCCGTGGAAAGGCAGCAATTTCCCCAGTCGTCACTTTTTTTTTTTTTTTTTTGGCAGCCTGATGGGCTGATGAACTTCAATACAGCAGCTGCGTTCCCACCGAGCAATCTTGGTTTCATGGTCTAACGGTTATGACTGCGGATTCTGATTCCGCCAGCGAGGGTTCGACTCCCTCTGAGACCTACCTTTTTGCCCCTCCCCCCTCAAATTAAGGTTCACTTGCCTACTACCATTTATTCGTCTTCACCGCCTGACTATCCGCTGCGTGTGAATGAGTCGTCTTTTTGTTTTCTTGATACGAGGGCCACAGGTAGTAGTGTATTGAAGTCTGCTTTAGCTGGCCCATGATTTGTTGACAGTCTTTGCCTTGGCGACCCTCAGCCCTTCATTGTGAAATGAGACACTGTCAACTTTAGTAAGCAAAAACTAAATATTCAGTCCGTCGCATCTTCTTTTTGGTATCTTTCACAGTGTATCAACTCACAGTCCGAGGAAAATGTGCGCTGCAAGTCCCCATCCGACAAGAGCACGCAATGGCCTCTTGGCGGCCAGCGCCCCGGTATCCATTTCAATGTTCTTATTTGCCAAGGAAGGCTACTCCGTAGTATCCGTCCGTTCAAGATTCTACTGTTGGCCGGTTTTCGGTTGTCTAGCAAGATAATGGCTACTCCGTAGTATCCGTCCGTTCAAGATTCTACTGTTGGCCGGTTTTCGGTTGTCTAGCAAGATAATGTCCGTTATTCTCCGCACCACCGCGGATGGAGACAGACAAAGTGTTGGATGGAACAGTCTTTAGCTCGCCATAATGCTCTTTGTCATCTCTTTATCTTATTATCGCACTCCAACTGCTTCTCAAAAGATGAGATAGACAGATAATGGTCACTCATATCTAGAGAGAGGTTTAATGCTAGTAGTAAACTGTTGTAGCCTTTCTATGTAGTCGTTGCCGACCGCAGACCTCGATGATTGTGAGAGGCGCCAACAAATTAGTCAGCCCGTGTCGAAGTATAAACACGGAACAAGACAAGCTATCGATTCGTCTTTACACTTAAAACAATTTCTCTACTAAATTTTATTGAGACTTGAGATGTACAGGAATTGGCTTGTGCTAATATTACTTGCAGCATCGCTATCTAGTACGCCCTGCACCCGACAAAGGTCTGTCGCAGTTGTTAGAGGCTCCTAAATTTCCTCCAAGCTACCCTATTTTGCCTATGCATAAGAAGACTGCACTTGCGGCTCGGCTTTTTAAGCTCTTGCTCTGGTCAGCGAGCTATAAAGGCGGCCGCCGTCAAGTTACATGGCATTGCCTAGCTGCCCACACTAAGGAACCCTCGGTAGGTTCCTTGAGTCTGATGATGGGCTTCCTGGTGAGTACATGGTCTCACCTGCATGACATATCCATTGTCATGTTGTCTCATGACTGTTTGTCTCGGAACAAGGTCTCATCTCTGCAAACTCCTGGCCCACGAACGAGCCAGCTCGCAGCCTAGCGCGCTCTGGACTGGCGCTGATGATACTCGAATTGCGGTTACAAAAGTAGTCTACGGGGTAAAAGTTGTACTAAATGCAAACAAAAAAGCACGGCTTAATTATCCACCAAAACTGCCGTGTACAGCCAAAATGCAGGCTGGCGAGAACCTTAGCAAATACGTCAATGGCGTCGCTGGCCGCCGCCATGCAGCTTATTGAAGTAGGCTTGGCCCCCAGTAAGCCACTTACGATGCTATTTGCGACGTGATAGCGCGCCGCGGGGGGATGATTTTTAATCTGAATATGTCAGCGAGGCTGAAAAATTACATGTAAAGTTTTTTTCATTCCTGCCTGATAAGTATCAATGATCGTGGCCATTCGCCAATGATTTCGCGTCCCTCTTCGATGAAGGCGTGGGCGAGTAATTGCTTGAGCTTTTTGTCATCTTGCCGATCGACGCTGCACGTATATTAAACAGCATGCAGCCGGTGCAGATGGCTCGACGAGGCATCTTGTGCCTTGGCGATGCAGCTGCGCATTTGGTGGCAGGTGGCAGGTCACCTAGTTACTTGCCAAGTTCGCCACCACCGCTCCAGATGCAAGCCACTCGGACGCCCGCTGCACTGTGTCATGAACGTTCTGGGATGATTTGATGCCGAGTGTCAAGATTCACATGACAAAGACCGAAATAAGACATCTTGTAGTCTATTCGGCGGTCCGGGCTCGAATCTCGATCGTACCAACATGTTCTGAAGGTGCTGCTGTGGATGCTAATCACGGCTATACGAAAGCAAGATCTAGCTGGGCCAACTTATGAGGTGCATCTGGATCGAAAAGACTATTGATCAGGGTGTGTTGACCAAGAAAACAGCTTGCCACCAGTAAGCCTCGGCCTGTGGCGCTTTTTGACGTACGACTGGCGTCGCATACTCGGTGGCAACCGAGTATTTAATGTTCCGGTAATCTGTACTGCTGCGTGCACAATCAACGTGGACAAATCAAGGTAGACGCACAAACGAGCGCGGAAAGGATGCCGTCCCATCTTGCTCGGGTAATGTTTGAGACAAGCAACTCGGGCAGCACATCACGAGCAGACACCTTTCGTGCCCCCATGATATGTCTCAGAGTACCCATCATGTCTATTCTACTCTTACCTCGTCGCTCGTATTTATTATTTTGGGGCCAGCTGCAGGTCCCTTTCAACTGGTTGGGGACTTTTTCTTGTCTGTCAGGCGCGGCAGATGGTGTCCGCCGCTGGACGTGGCTAGACCGAGAGAAAAAGATTGCCCAGAGTCAGTGATATCTTGTCGCAAAACCAGTACTAATTAACCCCAAGTCCCCCATCTCTCGGTCAAGTTGTGGCGCTGTCATAGCGCCATTCCTAGTTGGTAAATGACTAGTCAAGTACGGATGTAATGCCGCCTAATAAGTATCTTGATACGCTGTCAAACAGCTCAGCCTTGCGGAAAGTACCGAGTATAGGCAAGAAGATTTCCGAGGCGCTAAGCGACGAGCCGTGGGCTGGCTCGTCTTCTCAATGGAGGCGAGGTCAAAAAAAGTTGGCCATGACAGAAACTAACCAGAAAGGCAATCACTATTCCGTCTAGATAGCGCCACGGGCTCAATCGCCCCCTCTCTCTTGCCGAATAAATACACACAGCGGTAGCTTGCGGAAACTGAATGATAAGTCTGGCCAGGTGTATTCAAACAACACTGCAAGGGGAGACATGCATGGAAAGCGCTGCCAGTCGAATGAATCAGACCAAGGGACGGCATTGAAGCCGGCATGCTTTCCCCAGTCATAAATCGTGATTCGTGCTCTTCATTGACCCATTTTCTCTGCCCGACATTATATGCTAGTCGGAGACTCAAATAAGTAGACGAGCAAGTGCCGAGCGTAGGTGACTGATTATACGAGATGCTATATATGCTATATCTGCCCCTTGACGATGGCAAGGGTCGATTTTCATAAGACCAGGGCTTATTCCAACTATTTACTTGAAAAGTTTAACATGGAATTTTGGTGTCAAGACGAGCACTGTCTATGAAGATACGCCACAAGTAGGCTGGTCACGGAGTGTCGGAGCTTTCCTCAGCCTCTATATTTAGACAGGCAAAATTCTTTTGTCTTCATCTACTGGGTCTGCTTGGTTTGCTGTTGACAGCAGTGTGTCTTGGCATCGCGAGACAGACACCGGAAGCATTCTGAATCCTGCCAGTTGAATCCGAGAAAAATCGGCCTGGATCAGACTGTGAAACCCATTTGGAGTATCGTGCCGTACAAATTGCAGCACCCTCTACTTAATATCAGCCCCATCATTGAGATCTGCCCAGGCACTCTTATACCGAGCGGGGTAACTATCACACGTTGATGGACGTCCTATTGCGGCCATGCAGGAAACAACAAGAGCCCCGAGAGCCGCAATTTGTTTCACTTACTTCCCAGTCACTGTATTATTTGCTTTTTTCACCTCCCTGTTTCGTTTCCATCCCGGTTCGTTTGCCTATTGAAGATGGAGCAAGTCGCGCAGGTGGTACAGAAGCAACGCAAGGCTGGCTGAGCTGGACATGATAGAGCGAGCAACCTTTCGGTGCCCAACAAGGCCTCGAAATTGAGTATATAAAGAAGAGAATATCCCCCAATGTTCCGTCTCAAACCACCCAGATCATCACAAATTCAGTTCACTTTCATACACACACATCTTTTTCAGTCCACAAACCCCCCAGCTCTTCACCACGATCAAAATGAAGCTCTTTGCTGTCGCTACTCTCTTCGCTGGTGTCCAAGTACAAGCAGTCACCAACTAAGGGGCGCTGCTTATACCTTTAGCCTCTCGATCGTGGAAACTCTATGCGGTTCCAAAGCTGGGCTGGCTCGGATGACTGAAGAGATTCAGCTTGGCTTGGCATCGCAGCTGCGCCATTGTGTATGATTGCTGAACTTCTTTTCTCATCTTTTACTATTCTCGGCCATGTCCTTAGAGTACAGAAAGGGACATATCATATAGTTTCGTACTTATACATATCGATTATATTACTTCAAAAGATTCCTTGTTTCATGTGATCTGCAGTGCTATGCCTCGATACAGACGGATCGCGTAAAACATAGGCCAACTCTACCGAGAAGTCCATTCAATGACCGGACTGACAATTTGTAAAGGTAGCAGATCTCGTGAAATCCACCTCGTATGGTCTACAAAAGGGGTCTTTTGTTTGGGAGAGCATGGACATTAACATATAACTTCTCGTACACGCTGGCAGATATTAAATAGTTTCATGTAGTCATTATTCGAATATATGGAAAACTCTGCCTCAAAGTAAAGACCTAATTCTAATTTTGTGCGCCTGCTGTATCCCGTTCTGCCCATGTCCTTTCTACTCTAGCTCGATAGTGCCAGGAGGTTTGCTATATTTCAGTTAGTTTTTGATCTTTGGCAACGTCTTGATTTATTATTAGCTTACCTGGTGACGTCGTAAACGACACGGCACACGCCGTCAACCTCATTGGTGATGCGGGTAGAGATTTCGTTGAGCAGCTTGTGGTCAAAGGGGTAAGGATTGGCGGACATGAAGTCCTTAGTCTGGATGGCGCGGAGGATGATGATGTACTGATAAACACGCTTGTCACCCATGACACCAACAGCACGCTGTCACACAGTTAGTTGTTTGCAGTTCGCGGTGATTGCGATGGACTCACGCTAGGGTCGAGAGCGGCGAAAGCCTGGCCGATTTCGTTGTAGAGACCGTTTTCACGGATCATGTTGATGAAGATATCGTCAGCGCGACGAGCAATCTCGACACGCTCGGGGGTGACCTCGCCGAGGACACGGATGGCAATGCCCGGGCCGGGGAAAGGGTGACGCATGACGAGCTCCTCGTGGAGACCGAGCTGGCGTCCGAGCTCGCGGACCTCATCCTTGAAGAGCTCGCGGAGGGGCTCGATGAGTTTAAGGCCGTGACCCTCGGTCATGCGCTTGGGCAGACCGCCAACGTTGTGATGGGTCTTGATGGTCTGGCTGGGGCCCTTGAAGGAGATGCTCTCGATGACGTCGGGGTAGAGGGTACCCTGAAGGAAAAATTCGACCTTGCCGGCGCGGTCCGAGTGGCTGGCCTCCTTCTCGATGCGCTCAGCCTCGGCCTCGAAGATGTCGATGAATTTGCCGCCGATGAAGCGGCGCTTGGCCTCGGGGTCGGTGACGCCGGCGAGGCCGTCGAGGAACTGCTTGCTGGCGTCGACAACGGTCAGGTTGATTCCGAGGTGGCCCTCAAGCGTCTGCTTGACCTTTTTAGCCTCGTCGAGGCGCAGGCAGCCGTTGTCGACCATGACGGCGTGGAAGCGGTCGCCGATGGCCTCGTGCATCAGCTTAGCAGCGACAGTCGAGTCAACACCGCCGGAAACGGCGCCGAGGACCTGGCCCTTGGTACCGACGAGGTTGCGGATACGCGTAATCCACTGATCAACCAGGCTGGCCATGGTCCACTTCTGCTGGGCCTGGCAGATGCCGACGGCGAAATTCTTCAGGATAATGCCACCACTGCGGATTCGGTCAGCCTGGTTTGAGGGAACAAGGTGTAGCGAGTTGCGTACCTTTCCGTGTGGGTAACTTCGGGATGGAACTGAATAGCGTAGATGGGCTTGTCACTGTGGCCAATGGCAGCATATTCGGAGTTTTTGGTGGTCGCAATGGTGTGGAAACCATCAGGGAGCTTGGCCAGCTTGTCGCCGTGGGACATCCACTAGTTTTGTTAGTCTCACAACATTTCACTACGCAAGACTTGTTACTCACGCAGCGCATATCCTCGCCAATGCCCTCCTATGAAGTGTTAGAAGACGTTGTCAAATACGGTATGAATGTGCACTTACAAAGAGACGGTCAACATGGCCGCTGACCTTGCTGGCGTTGAGGACGGCAAGACCGTATCTAGGCATTATCAATCGAGTATCCCATTTGACGACAGACGGAGATGCTCACTCTCGGGCAGTGCCAGCAATGACGTTATCAGGGGATAGACGGTAGGCAAGCTCCTGCATGCCATAGCAGATACCGAGAATGGGAACGCCATACTCCAGCCACGCGGGGTCAACTAAGACAGGGTCAACATCTACATCGTATGCGTGAGATGTGTGTGAAAATACCGTGAGGAGCGCCATCCTCGTAGACACTATAAGGACCACCACTCAGGATAATACCCTTGGGCTTCCAGGCCAGGTCGGCAGCCTTTTGTGTACAGGGGAGCAGCTCGGCATAGACGTTGAACTCTCTCATACGACGGATAAGAAGGTGAGAGAACTGTGAGCTGTGGTACGAAGAGGCATCATTTAGCACATGTACGCACGTCGCAAGGATTGATGCGAGTCTCACCCAAAGTCGAGCACGAGGATGGTGTCGTAGAGCTTGTGAGGCTCCGTCTCAACGTCGGTGACAGACATGGCGGGGTAATTTCTATGGGCGGCTCGGTGGATGAGAGATGGAACCGATTTTCACAGTCTACGTTTTTGACACGGGTAGACGAACAGAATCTGAAAACAGCTCTTGTCAAGTCTCCAAGCAGAAGCAGAGTCACGGCAAACGCGAAAGAAGAAAAAAATTCACACTGGAGGAACTTGGGTGGATAACGGCGCCGTTGCCGCTGGCCAATAGAGGGGCAGGGAGGGGCAGGAGGGGCACCACAGAAAAGTCACCGCCGCCGCGCTAAAAGGACCCTGAAGTCGATTTTTAAAAAGAAAAATTCAGGTAAATGCATGGTTGATGGATCATTGAAATTTGCTACCGAGACAAGTTGGCAATGCGCGCGTTTCATGCTGCGGCCCGACTGTTTACCAGTACGATCAAGGGGAAAAAATCTCTGCCCCGCGCTGCTGCCCCGCGCCGATGACGCAGTTGAAGCAAACCAGACCAAGAAAAGAAAAAAAAGAAAAAAAGAAATCACACGACAACTTTACCGACTATATAATCCGCTGACCAGGTGTTTCAATCTTCTCCTACCTGAATAATCCTATGAGAAAGCAATTCTGTTTTGTCCTTCGCACTCCCATCGCGGGGACATGCCTCGTCGATTCAACTACCCCGCCATGCGGCAAGTTACGCCAATGAATCGGTATGGAGCCAAAGGATCTGGAAAGAATACCTTTTCGAATTAGTGACATACTTTACTGTTAAAGCATCACACCCGCGCCCGGGGCTGAGTGCAGCTGACCATACCGTACACCGACGCGTGCCGCAGAGCAACTTGGTGCTACCGCCAGCAGACGTCACACAGGGAAACCAGCGAGTAACAGATTCACCACGGCTGACACGCCTGACGGGGAAACAGAAACCCCCCCCCCCTCTCTCTCTCAGACGCCACGAGGAATGCCACAAAAGTCTGCGCACATCTGGCACATCTTCTCGGCGGGCTCGTAGCGGAATCCGTCGCCCTCGGGGCCGGCCCTCGACGCCTCGGACGTGTTGGGACACTCTCTCGCCGCAAAGGCCGCCGACGACATGACGAAGCGCCGCTGCTTGCAGACGACCGTCACCAGGCCCGTCTGATTCACGGCGTGACGCATGCCGTACGGCGTCTCCACTGCCTCTTCGATGCGCCGGCACCGGTCCTCGGCCGTGCACGGGCAAAACTCTTGTACCTGGATAAACTGGCACATGACCTTGGTTCGACGTCGGGAAAGAAAAGGAGAAGATAAGGAGGCAAGAAGAGAGAAAGCGCGTGCAGGGGTGAGTGTATTTTTCCTTTTTTTTGTTTTTGTTTTTTTGCGCTCGGAAACAACAACAAAGCTGCAACATGTTCTGTATTTTCTTTATATAATGGATAATGGTGCGACCACATCTACGTCGCGCAAAGTGGTAGCCTAACCCGCCCTCACTTGTAGTAACCGTTTTGTTTAGAATTTGTCGGGAGAAGCAAGAAATAAAAACAAATAAAAATAAAACCAAGTAAAAATAATTAAAAATAATTAAAAATTGGCTTCAGCTCATGACGAGCAACACGCCAAATTCCTGGTCAGTCAAGGCGACACCACAAAAAAAGTCTGCCCAAGCACACAGTAACGTTGGACCTTGCTCATAGGTAGTTGCTGCACATGCTGCAGTTGCTGCAGGGCCGGTCCGTAAAGACGTAGACTGTCTTGTCGCCCACGGTCCCTATGCGCGACGACACTGCCGTCTGGAAGCAGTCTCGTGATGCGCGCGAGCCTCTCTCCCTGAGCCGTCGACGCAGGCAGATTTCGCTCCTGTGGACCGCATCGCTCACGACGTGGTAGGGCGTGCCGCCGATGCTGACTTGGCTGGTTCTCAGGGCGCCCAGGCATCGGTCGGCCTCGCCGCAGGCACACAGTGTGATTTCATAGTAGAATTTGCACATGATGCTGTGTGGTGGTACTTGGCAGAAAGTAGAGGTGTAAAAAAAAAAAGAAGAAGAAAAAAAAAAAAAGAGGCAGATAACGAGTGGTAGAAGGAGACTTGAATGAGCGTATGGTAATCTGACAAGCAGATATGTCGTTGCGAACAAAGTACCAAGTTATAGCGAATGGGGTTGGTCTTTTTTTTTTTTTTTCAACGTTTGATTTATTCATCCGTCAACTTGACCGCCGTGACCAATACTCTTATAGTTGCCATGATAAACAGCAGTCCATACGGTACGCGCCGTTGTACACGGGAATGTTAGCCCCCACCCGTCCGTCTTCTGCCTAAACTTGATGCTCGTGCCACTCATCACAAGGTCCTACTCTGCATCTTTGGGCATAGGTAATAGGGCACTTTCCCCCCAGGCCACGCATGTACTCGCATTGTAAACACAGCCGTACGGGTCACTCACTCTCCCAACCAATCTTGGACTCTGGCGACGTGTTTAGGCAGGTCCCATGTCGCGGCACGCCGCTGTTGCCTAGCCTGTTTCATTTCATAGGCGATGCCCTGAATATGCGTGCACTATTTAGTTATCCTCCCGCTGGGCAGGAACAGAGGGGCTGGCTGCAGGATAAATGTGCACATTTTTCGGGTTCAAGCAAGATGATGCGGAACACGGATGATTGGACAGTAATTCAATGGTGAGCTTATTTCAAAAGCTCATGTAATTTCGTCTTGGTCTGTTGAAATCGTGAAACCTAATCATTTCTTCCCATTTCTTATTTCTTCTTATTTCTTCTCATCTCTTCTCGTATAAAAATTGCGATTTCTGCTGACAAGTTTGGGCCGAGATCTGGTGCTACGCAGCCTAATCACTGCAACCTCTTTTCCGAGACATGACCTGGGTATGAAAAGTATGCATTACCCTCTGTTTGAGCCTAAATCGACTTGTAGATGATAATATCGCCGTCTATTATCGTTGTCCGCTATGCTTTTTATCGCGGCTGTTCTAGCCTGACCCTGATTCGGTATCGTGCCTTGTTGAAGGATTGCCAAGTCAGGTCCATGTACGCAAATCATTTAGCGTTCAAGTCCGCTTTAGTAGCAACTGTTGTCACCGTATTTCTAGCCCAAATATATCCATGCCCTACTCCAAATTTCGTTGATGCCGCGCCGATGCGCCCTTGACGCGCCCAACAAAGAATAATCCACGCCCTCCACATCCAACCCCCTTCACTCTCTACAAAGTGCGCCTCATCCCAAACGTTCCAAAAGGAAGCGACGATTTTGACTTTTTCTCCTTGGGCAGCGGACACTGCGCTTTGCATTCTGCGCAGACCTCTTCGTCCTCGACGGGGATGGCTGCCCCCCCACCTATAACCGACACCTGTGGGCAGTTCATGTCTGCGTCCATAATGTTCTTGCTTCGCTGAAGCTTGCACGAGTGCGAAATGACTTGCGATGCTCTATAGTGCCACTTTGCTCCGTGTCGAACGGTGAATCCCCGGTCGAGCCGTGTGCAGTTGTCGCCAGCCGGGCAGCGGCAGATGAACTGGTAGGCGGCAAAAGTGCACATGGTTCTTGGCTAGGCAGATGTTGTATGATGAGAAAAGTAGTGGCAAGGTGTAAGGTGTAGTAGACTTTTGTTTTTCCAAGAGAGATGATAAAAGACTCTCTCTGCTTATATATTCGGACAAAGGTATGGTGGTTCAGCGCGCACGTGTCGCAGATGAGGCGTTGGACGAAGCGATTGGCGTTGGGAGCTGTTTAATTGCTTGGCATGTTTAGATGAACACGACTCACCAATGATTTTTGGGCTTTTGGATTTGTCGCTGCAATTTTGCCCATTATTCCTGCCCCTATACATCTATGTCGCACAGGGTCACAGAACCAACCACTGCCAGCACCCAGTGACTTGCCTTTGATATCGAAATACAACCAGAGGGCCACGAACAAAACAGTTCCAGCAGCCCAGTATATCATATTGCGTTATTGAACAAGCCTGGGAACGTTGTCTGTTCCTTCATTGGCGGGGTCTGCATCCGGCAGTCACTATGGTGGAGGAGAGTGAGCAGCACCTGGCTGTCACAACAGGTGCTAGTCAGAACCTAGGTACAGATAGATTCTTGACTGATGGCCTGAGTCTGAGTCCCAATGTGCTTGGTGAGAGTGATTTGCGAGGACTTTGGCATTCGGTGGCGGTTGCGACCTTTGACGATGCAATCCCCAATATGGGGAGGAGTGTCATTGCCAGCAGCATCCCTAGTCCTTGTCTCACGGCAATACTCAAAGCACACGCAAAGCTTGAGTAAACTCGGCCATTTTATCCAACGTTTCGCAGCTGCGGACTGGTCGAGGTCAAATTAACTAATCTTTGGCAGAACAGGTACTATGGTGTGGCAGTTTCTGCGCGTAAGAGGCACAAAAAGTTGGATCAAGGGCCTTGGTTGATTCGATCGCTGTTCCAGTTCTTGATTGGAAGAAGCAACACTAGAGTCGGTTGTAGCCGGCTCCCGGGCTTGTGAACCTTTTCCGAGATGCAGGATCACGCCGCTAAATAAACTTTTGGCGCCCAGTTGAGCGATTTGCCGAGAGTCTGAGCGATGAGCTTGCGGGTACAATTCTAGCAAACTCGCTCATTATTTCCAGGGGCATCTGGTTATTATTGCGTAGAGCTTGGCTTGCTTGGCGAGCGCCACAGCACCTCTGTCTTTCTCCCAAGAGGCTCGCTTTCAACCCCCCACGTTCAAGTTGCCCTATAACCATTCCCCTACCTCTGTTCCGCGCTGATGCTGGCCTTCACATGAAGAAGCTTACCAACAAGGCTTATTATATCGCCCCCGCCCCCCTTCCACCTTCCATCAGCCGCGGCATCTACGCAAACTTATAAGCTAAGCCTACGCCAATGCCACCTGCCCCGCGAATCATAACTAGCAAGATATCCCCTGGGTTACCATCGGCGTCCTCCCCACAAAGAGCGCGCTCCACCCGTCATGCCATCGATGCGGGGAAAGGACAGTAATAGACAGGAGGACTAGGTAGAGAAACTCTCTCACCAGACATGGGTAAGGGTACTAGAGTTCCCCAGATGTTGCTTCAAGTTTCAATCTCGCTCTCAAACCGCTCCCTCTGTTCGCTGATGGGTTGTTCATACTGTGCCGCAACTCTCCCAGTCGATTGCCAGTTTAAATCTTTTCATTTTCCAATTACAAGTTCACTTACATAAACCTGGGGCTGCACCACAAACGTCCAAAAAAAAAAAAAAAAAAAA
>JAAHCF010000170.1:0-56822 GCA_038367545.1 Beauveria asiatica | reverse complement strand
TTTTTTTTGCCCTACATGGAGGATGAAAGGAGGGCCCGCTGTCTGCAAGGATGAGGCCTGTCTTCCACAGCTCGGACCCTTTTCTCTCCCTCCCAAGAGTCCCAGCGAGCCCAATGCCTCAACAAGTTGACTAACTAATTAGTAACGGGCTATTTGTAGATCGTTGGCGGACGGGAAGGCGGGCTCGGGCAGGAAAGTCATAGCATACTGTCGCAGGCTGCGCTTTTTTTATATTTTACCCCCCCAAAAAGCCATGCGAGGACTTGACGGCGCATTCCCCCTTGCACTAACTAAAAAGAGAGCGTCCCGTGTATCCGTAGTGGTTGTACGACTGCTGCCACCTGTCATGGTCGCTGACCAGTCCCGTCGGAGCAAAGGTCCTGGCCTTCTCTTCGAACCTTCCTGAAGAGACTAAGATATTCCTGACATTCTAATTATAGCTGTGTCCTTTTTGTCTCAAGTTGAAATGATCCAAGGATTGCGCACGTTGATCGCTTGTATCTGGCTAACAAGCCAATCTATCGGAATCTACTCCGTAAATACTGTAGCAAACAACACGCCAGCGCCCGATAGGCAAGTGACTGACATGCCTGTCATCGAGATCGCGTCACGATAATGTGCATTCATCTGTATTGACATTTTTTTGGTCTCTGTAAATCAAAGCTGCGTGTTACTTTTGAAATAAACAAGGACATTCAGCGTCGGGGAGCATAGTTAGAGACGAAACACATCGATCGAAGGCTTGTTTGCTTCCACGGCCTATATACAGGGTACTAATAAGGACCCAGCACAACGTGGTCGTGTCGTGAGGAGAAGATGACGTGCACACAATACCCCTCCTCATAGCATGACTGATATTGAGATCAGTGTAATGCACCCAATTCACAATTTTTTAGGGCGTTTGTTTGTTTATTATGTTGTTTTGGTTTGGGGGCGTAGTGTGGAAAGAAACTAACTGGATTCTTTGACTCTGAATTCTCTTTGTTTCACGCAAGAAGAGGGGTGCAGAGGCAGCAAACAATGAGGGGAGAAAATGAGCACAAAGATGTCAGCAACGTGGCCATGTCCTATGAATAGAATCTCGACGGTTTCACAAGGGTTGGTGTTGCTGATTCCGGGCTCGGTGACTGAACCTGGAAATCGTAAAGTAGCACACGGCAATTGTGGTGTGTAAGACGGGAAGACTGGGCGCCGTTGTCACGGGTAATGTCCTCATCTCCCTGGATACCTTTGAATCCATGATCAGATGATCTGTAGCAAGTTTGCAAATCTCAGTCCAAAAAGGGAAGCTTGCTGGCGAGTCTGCGGGACTCTCATCGTCTTGGCGACCCTGGACGGGAAGCTCAATTGCATCATGGTGGCCCTGGCCGGCACTTGCAGGCCTTGCAGGGCTGGCTGCCGCCTTTTTGGAGGGGCGAGTACCGTATTGCTGTAATCAAATGCAGTGCGTGGATTGTGTCCATCGCAGATCCAGTCATGATACTTTGTAGGGATTGTCCTGCCGGCCCGAGTTGTCCGTAGGAGACAGAAGTCAAGGGGTTTCCTTGCCGCAGCCGTTCGATGTTGGAGGCTGACTTTTCGCTGCAACAATGCTCTCTCGCTCGCACCATGTTGTACGGTAATTGACTGTAGCTGGAGAGCGTACCTCGAGGCCCTATCGAATGAGCACTCTCGGGTCAAGATAAATGCAGAGACAAAGGGAACTCGGCGACTGCAGCCTCGAGAGCCTTGCTTTGAGTGACGCCAAAATTGTGCCTGACATCGTTCATGTGAAACTTCGGAGCCGAGCCGCATTGACTACTGAATTTGCCACTGACGATGATGCGGCATCGTCGCCACAGAGTTTCCCACAAGCCCCGTGATGACCCAAGTTCGCAAGAAAGACTCCGGATGCCGAGGCAAATGATTCGATCGACCCTGACGAGTATGCCGGCTACGGTTCGGGACGCACTTTCTACTTTATTGGCTATCAAGTACAAGTTGAGCATGTTTCGGGTGAGATACGGAGCAAAGCACTTGTGACTTGAGGTCTGCATGAACAATGAGCGCCAATTCCGATCTGCCAAAGTCAATGGAGGAACATGTCGATACATACTAATGATATTGAATTTCTAACGATACCAGTAACGATATACCCCTTCTTAGTGCAAGCTGGAACTGGATTCGGGGCCGCAGCGACAGGCCCGGGTTGTGTATCCTGAACAGTCGTCCGCGAGACCATCGACATGACTGGATGTATTAAGCAGGCAAGTCTGACTATTCGCACTTTACTTGGGAGATGAAAACTGTGATGAATAAATTCAAGGGTCTAATAGATCATCAGGACCGTTGCGCGTTTGCTGCAAGCTTGTAGCATCCTGGTGGAGAAGCAACGGGCCAAGCTTCCAGCCTCCCTCCCCAAGCAGCTCCGCCACAGACACGAGAGGCCCCGCCGTTGACGTCGGATCTGGTGACTTTGTACCCGACAAAACATGCTGAGGATTCCGTTGACGCGCGACTCATTATCACTCTCCACGTCATGGCCGCATACATTGCTCCTAATTTCCTCTGATCGATTTAAAAAAAGTGAGACCGCCATTCGCCGCAAACCCTCGACAACGAACGATTCCACTCGACGCAGCACAATCACCCCGCCACCCGACGATACGTACCTTTGAGCAAACGAACAAAGCGACCCTGCTCCTTCGATCAACATCACGCCACGCCGGCATATCCCCTCGACGATGACCTCGCACATGGAAGCATCGGCTGTTCCTGCACGGTCGGAATCTCCTACCGGCTCGCCTCGCGGACCCTCGACCACCTCCCTGCAAGCGGCTGCCACGGTCAACGCCGGCCTCAACAGAGAGCTCTCTCCACGTAAGCCCATCTCGACTCTGATGATATGGTGTGGATGGCTTATGATAATACTGATCCAGCACCCACAGGCTCTTCGACGGGCTCCCTTACCCGCGCCCACCGATCGTCGTCTAATGCGGGCAGGCGTCGATCCAACGTCTTGATGAACCTGCAGCTCAACGACCCGACCGTCCCCGGCCCCGGCGAGATGGTCTCGGAGCATGGCATCCCGCAGCACCACCGCGCCCCGAGCCTCGGAGAGCTGCATCAGGAGCTCGAGGCCGAACAGGAGGCTCATGTTGTGAGTTTGGCCCTCTAATTCCCACCCCCGCCTGTGGGCTTTGCTAACATCGTCGCCTTCCTCTGCAGAACCGGCTGCTGCAGATGATTCGCCAGCAGCAGCTCGAGCTTCAGCGGCTTCAAGCCAGCAACCCTAACAACAGCCACGGTGTGCCCGGCGAAGACAGTAGTGCCGTCTCTGATCGGCCTGCGCCCCCTGTTTCGCAGGGCCCCGTTCCGTCTCCGCTTGTTGGCTCGTACCCTCGCTCGCCCGTGTTCCATCACCGGCCGTCCCTGGACATGGCCCGCGCCGACCTCCATCGCCGCTCGAGGACGCCTAGTCGCGGCGCGTCGCCGAGGGTGCGATCCACGTCCATCAGCGCCGAGAGCGGCGACTGGGCCCTCGGCGGCCGTGACGAGAGTGCCTTTTACCAGGCAGAGGCGCAGATGCTCACGAGAGAGAACCAGATGCTCAAGCATCGTGTACATGAACTACGTACGCTTACCGATGGACATTTCTTTTCTGCGTGCTGCTCTGGATGCTAACGCTGGTACAGAAAAGCAACTCAGTGAGCTGTCGGCCAGCCAGGGATCAAACGAGCCTCCGACACCATCCAGCCTCTGCCGCTCAAGTTCAACGGCCGGTCCCGCCGCCGAATCTGCCGAAGCCGACGCACATGTTTGACACCAGTCGCTCTACCCCATGAATCACGAATGGCCGAGGCGCGAAAAGTAGCTGATGCGTACTATTGCATGTTTAATGATTTTTTTTGGAGTTTTGGGCGAGTAACCAACAATGTACGATAGATGGACGATTGAACGTTATGCTCCTCGTGCGAATGGCTTTGCTAGACATGAAGTGTATGTTTATAGGTTTTGCGCTGCTCATAATGTACTGTATTGCTATCTTGAGGTTGCAATAATTCATTGCGCAAGTGAAGCTGACAAGGCTACGGATACATACATCGGTGTTCCGGCCGTTGTTTTTTCACGGACTTGGGTCCGACATGGCCCGGTTCGCCCACGAGCGTCGTTGTTCTTTATAAAGTAGTGTCTCACATCCTGCAGCCCCCATTCTTATACTTTTGATTATCTCGAATTCTAATTTCTACGCGTTTGCAGTGTTTGTTCGTCATCGCTGAGCATCGACCACAATCGCTAGGGTCCCTTGATCCCCACAGCCAACGGCAGGTAGTCCGCTCCGTTGCCGAAGCACCATTCCAAAACCCATCTCACTCAACTTACACACGACGTTCCCTCCATCTCCCCGCATTGACAGGCTGGCTCAACGTCACCGCGCAATGCTGGCTAGGCGAGCGACACCATCGCTGGCATCGCGGTCCCCAAAGCCATGCTACTCTGCAACGGCCCGAGCCTGCTTCAGTGCGACGGCGGCGCCGCGCGCCGATTTCACTCATGCTGTAGGTGCTTTGCTGTCATCTCATGTTTTCTCCCTGGTGAAACCTGTACACCCCCCTCCACCTCGCAGCCTGCATATCGACATCTTTTGCCCTATCGATGGGGGGGATTTGAACCGCTGCTGCCTGGAGTGTGCTGCGGGATGAAACGCAACACCCCCCCCCTGGTTCCCTTCTACTCATGGGGGTCCTAACCGTTCGTGCATCGAGCATCGCCGGGCCGACGTTTCAGAAATCCAATTGTGCTCCAGTCTTTGCCTACATCATACACAATGGCCTTATTTACATGATGGAAAGCAATTTCCGAAAATGCCCGGTTTCATTGATGAAATACCATTAATGCTTCTTGGCTGCTAGCACCCCCGGATCTTGTCTAAACCGGTAATGCCAAATCTTCTATTCGAAACTACCTTTTGCCTACCAGAAACAACTGATGCGACACTATTTTTCCTGCTCAAGTGCTTAAACTGATCACCCTTCTTCTCTGCCCCAGGTCATTGGCGGCGGCGTCGTCGGCATCGCCGTCGCGCGGCAGCTCGCGCGGCGCTCTTCCGGGTCGACGGTGCTCATTGAGCGGCACACGGCGCTCGGCACCGAGACGAGCTCGCGCAACAGCGAGGTCATCCACGCGGGCCTCTACTACGGCGCCGACAGCCTCAAGGCGCGGCTGTGCGTCCGCGGCAAGCACCTGCTCTACGACCTCTGCGCGCGGCACGGCGTCGGCCACCGCCGCACCGGGAAATGGATCGTCGCGCAGACGCCCGCGCAGCGCGCCGCCCTCGAGCGCTTCCACGCCGTCTGCCGCGACACGCTGGATGTTCCGACGCGCTGGGTGTCGGCCGCCCAAGTTGCACGCGACGGCGAGGGCGTGGTGGCCGCAGCGGGCGCGCTCGAGAGCCCGACCACGGGCATTGTCGACTCGCACGGGCTGATGACGTGTCTGGCGGGTTTGTTTGAGCAAGACGGCGGCATCGTGGCGCTCAACTCCCCCGTCGTCGGCGTGCGTCCGGAAGACGGCGGCTGGGCGGTGGACGTGCGCGACGCCGCCACGGGCGAGACGTCGACCATTACCGCCGACACCGTCGTCAACGCCGCAGGCCTCGGCGCCGCGCACATCCACAACATGATCATCACCGCCGCGGCACCTGAACGGCAGCTCACGCTACACTACGCCAAGGGAAGCTACTTTTCCTACGCCGCGTCGCGGCCGCGCGTCTCCCGCCTCATCTACCCCGTACCGGAGCCGGGCCTCGGCGGCCTCGGCACCCATCTGACGCTCGATCTCGGCGGCCGCATGCGCTTCGGGCCCGACGTGGAATGGGTCAGCGACCCCACGGACCTGGCGGCGCTGAGCGCGTCCACGCCCCGCGGCGCCGCGCGCCTGCGGGAAGCGGTCGCCGAGATTCGCAAGTACCTGCCGGGCGTGGATCCGACGGCGCTGGCACCCGACTATGCCGGCATGCGGCCAAAGTTAAAGGGGCCCGAGCACGCGGGCTTTGTCGACTTTGTGGTGCGCGAGGAAGAGGGCTTCCGAGGCTGGGTCAATCTGCTGGGGATTGAGAGCCCTGGGCTGACGAGCGCGTTGGCGATTGCGGAGAGGGTGGAGGAGTTGCTCTACGGCAACAACGCGTGCGAGGCTTGATGAAGAACTAGCCGGTTTCAACGAGGCACATGGCCGCCATGTAACTTGTTTCGTCTTTATGTTGTTTTCTGGTAAATCTTCATTACCAGTGCTCTTCTTGTATCTTTGGGGGCTTTTGGTAGATCTAGAGGTCTGCATACGGCTAGAAGCTGTACATACATATCACCTTGCATGGATGGGCCTGTAATCTATTATCAACAGTACTCTCGTGGGTATTCTACCTGCGCCCAAGTTCTACAACTACCGATCCGCACAGTACTGGTGCTGATGCAACAGCCGCCTTGCAACATCTCATCCAAAGATCTTGCTCATCGCAAAAGAACCCAAAAACAACCTAGTCGAGACACACGAAGCAGGGCCTCTTGCTGTATACCAAACGCGACACCGTCCACACGTTTCCCTCGTGACCATGAGATCAGCCACCCACCACAAGGGTCTGTCCATCCATTATACGCCGCTTGCACATAAATATATGTACCTAATATTGAAGTAAAAAAAAAAAAAAAAAGTTGCAAAAAGCAAACGGCAATTCTGTGTCCGCGTAACGAGCGCATGCTAATGACGTAAACGAAAGGATATTGAACGATAAGAACAATGAACAAGAATTCAAGACGAGAATGGCGGTTTGTGTTTAGCGCATCTGCATGCTGGGGAAGTAGAGCCGGCTCCAAGTGTTGATGTGAAACTCATAAATGCCATTCTGAGCTCCAACGAATCTATATACACTGTCAGCAATGGAGTCAAGTTGATGATTAAGAGTCAGGTCTCTTACAAGGTACGGCCATCGTCGCTCCAAGCCAGCCCGGCAGTATTGTCTGGCGAGGGTGGTACTTCGAATAGGCCCGTGTGCTCCGTCACGAGTGTTCCTCTAATCGCGCTTTCCTCCCACCTATTGACGACTTGGTTGACCAGAGGTACTAGCAGAGACGAGTCCTCGCGTTCTGGATCGTTGGCCAGAGTGCTCGCTGCCGTAGTCGCAGGCCGCAAGCCAGACCCGGTTCCAGTTCCTATCGCCGTCCCTGTCGCGGTTGTGGTAGTTGACGTGGTTCCTGCAGATAATCCACTTCTTTCCCTTGCCTGTAGGATATCAAGAACGTTGAGATATGATGCATCAGGTCGATCCCCGTCACGCTCACGCTGCTCTCGCATAGCCGCGACAGTCTCGCCCAGCCTGTCAATCCATCTCTGGTCTCGACGCCCAGACAGTCTGTCGCTCGGATCTCTCGCAAGCTGCCGAATGTTTCGCACGCGGTCAGTGAGTCTCTCTCGTTCTCTCTGGTCGCGGTACGAGTTGAGGGTTTCGGAGCCGCCACGAGTGACACTACTACTGCGCTGGCGCTGAAGCGGCCGCGCAACCTCTTCTTCGGTGCTTGATGAACGTAAACTTGCCAGATACGACCAAGAAGAATCGGTCATGGTGGTATCTCCGCCGTCGGTCCGCTGCGTGATTCTGTCTCGCCGGCGACGGTCCCCTTGTATAGCCTCCAGCACTATCGTCTCACTCGGTGTGAGGGGTTGATTCAAAGTATCAATACGGTCATCTCCCTGACGCCTAGTGGCGGACAGACCAACTCGAACTAGTTGATTGCCTTCTCTCCGGGAAGTATTCTGACCGTCTAGCAGTCTAGGGTCGATGGTGTTGCGGTCAAAGATGCTGATATGCTCAAAATCGGGCTCGGCACTGATGTCTACTATCTGGCGCACGATGAAATTTGCACGCACATCAGCGATACCAATGTGGCCACGGTCTTCTGTCCAAGCTAAAATATCAAATGGGCCCGGGCAGAAAGCCATGTCGCGGATTGCACCTGGGCCGCTTCGGGGTCGCGACGATTCAAAGGTTGTAAGGAGAGGATCTGTGTCAGTGTCCAACAACAGTTCGGCATCGTAAATAGATATGACTCCGTGCTGCGTGCCGACGGCAAGATATGACCCCGAGTTTGAGAAGCAAGCGGCAAAACTCCCACGACTGTCTGCCCTGTCACCCTTCTTCTGGCTTTTGAGCATAAGCCGTTGGCGAAGTTCCCAGGTATGCTGTGGCAAGCATCCTGACTCGCGTGACTTTTCGGAACGAACATGAATGTAGAGATAAGGGTCATCTAGGATTGCGGCCATGATGCGTCCGTCAGGGGAAATGGTTGCACGGTTGACATAATCGGGGTAGGTAACGATGTCGAGAGGGACAATCTTGTCGCTCTGATCAAAGTCGTCCAGACTGATGATGGTGACGGTACAGTCATTGTTGGCTAGGATAGCAACGGGTTCTGTGTAGGCCTCTCGGACGGGAGGAGCGAGAGCGCCTGGAAACCACATAGTGATGCAATTTACCCGGTCATTTGCTATTTTGACGCTTTTCGCGATCAGGCTTTTATTTGATCTTCGCGCCTGCGTTATCAGTGAGAGTAATGATTCCTCACGAGTCTCCTGGTGCAATGATAGACGAGCGTCGGGATCTAGATTCAATGGCGCGTTGGGATTGCTGCTGTCGTTGCCTTCGTCGAGACGAACCGCGACAAAGTCGCCACTCTCGCTTCCGCAGCATAGCCAGCCGTTTTCCGCCACCAGACACCGAGGTGCAAATGTGAGTAGCTTGATTGTTTCACATTCGTGTGTCGATGTATTCAGCCTCTGGATATGATTGCTGCCGTTGCCGCCGGGGAAATATATGAGGTGACGTTTTTCGGCGGAAATAAGAGATCGAAGTTGCCAATGCCTGGAGATTGCACAGTTAGGAAAGTCCGGTGCAGGGAGGTCAAAGACTAGGAGACGCGTACTGTGAGCGAACCGAAATCTGATAATGCTTCCGCCGCTTGTTCGAAACTATGTTCTCGGTGTGGCAGTACCTGGAGGGATGCTTGGTTAGCGATGGATGCGGCGGGCGAGTGACGTTAGTGAGACCAACGCTGCATCGTCTTTCGCATACATGATGACTCGACGATATTATCCGCAACAATGTGCCAGCGGCGGTGCTGTGCCACCAGGTGGCGAAAGCCAGAATTGAAATTGCGAGTGACCAAGATGGGGGGTATCAGGGCCGCTTGTCACCGGAGGCCACGAAAATGAGTGCGAGCACGCAAGGTACAGCACGAGAGGTCGGTAAAACAGGTTGAGATCTAGAGCCTTTCTGGAGAGGGTGATGGAGAAATTTGGCGAGACGGATGAGGCAACGTAGACACGGAAGAAAAAAGTCAAGATAAGGTCGTGCGATGGTAGTAAATGACGTCCCTCGGGTTTGGCAAAGCCAAAACTGGGGGGAAAAGACTGAGCGAGAGCTCCCTGGCAACAGTGGAGGACGGTACATTGGCGCCACTCAATTAGGTAGGCGTTGGAATTGCCATCAGGCCGCTGCACCTCGTCAGTAAATCCCCCAAAGGCTGCCAGAGTCCACCAAAGCCCATCCTCGTCTGGGGGGCTTGCAGGGGCCTACCCTTAGTAATCACTACTAACCTACCTACCACGTCACAGATCTGAGTGCTCTTGACCTACCTAAATGGGTACAGAGCCCCAGGCTATAGCCACTAATAACGTAACGGACATCTATTTTGGGATTGGGTACAAGAATTGCACTCGGCATGGTCATTCTGATTTCTGCATCGTCGTTTGAGTGGGAAAATTGACCGGTGGTCTTTGCCTACAGGCGCAGCCACAACGTTTGTAATTGACACGCATTGGAAGCATGTAGCCCACAGCACCCCAGAAGCTATTGGTCGAGCTCAGGAATCACGGTACAACCGCTACGGAACCATGTACAAGCCATTGGTATCCAATACGATCTTTCTATGCTACTGCTCATATAAATCAATAGAGCCGTACTTGTGGCTTTCTTCCCTAATCTCTGCAGGTCTTCAATTAATCACACGTTTAGAGGTCGGTCACGTGCCCTTAACATTGATTCCAAGTTCAGCCATACAACTTCAGAGATTGCCTTCTCGGAATTACTAATTATCCGCTGCTTTCTAGCCGTCACTAGCCCCAGCGACGGGTGGACCCGGCCCCTTCATTGCCTCTTTCTGTCGGCTTCTATGGCTGGGGTCAGGAGTGACTTTTCTTTGCGCCAGAAAATTTCCTTCTTCCCCTTCTTCCTTTCCGCCTCCATCACCACTCTACATCCATTCTCATCACCCTCTCCTTGCGCCATTGTTTGTCGCGCGAGCTGTATCTTTTCTTTCTCTCCTAATACCCCTCATCTAATACACAAGATGCTCGCTTCGCGTCTTTACAGAGCTGTAGGTTCAACTCTTTTCTGCCTTCGGTCGCAACCCAAATGGTCACTAACTTCATCGCAGCTACCCCGAGCTACCCCCCTGGCAGCTCGCCAGGCGGCCTTCAGAGCCCCTTTGGCATCCAGATTCGCTCGTTTCGAGTCGACTGCTGCTTCTGAGGGTGAACAAAAGGTTCAGGGCTCCGTCATTGGTATCGATCTGGGTACGACCAACTCTGCTGTCGCTATTATGGAGGGCAAGGTCCCTCGCATTATCGAAAACTCCGAGGGTAAGCTTTCAATTGATCTTCACTAGCTGCCGTAATTCTTGCTAACCATCAATCAAGGTGCCCGCACAACCCCCTCGGTTGTCGCTTTCGCCGAGGATGGTGAGCGTCTTGTCGGTGTCGCCGCCAAGCGCCAGGCCGTCGTCAACCCCGAAAACACTCTTTTCGCTACCAAGCGATTGATCGGTCGCAAGTTCACCGATGCTGAGGTTCAGCGCGATATCAAGGAAGTCCCCTACAAGATTGTCCAGCACAGCAATGGCGACGCCTGGGTCTCTGCTCGCGACCAGAAGTACTCTCCCTCTCAGATTGGTGGCTTTGTCCTGAACAAGATGAAGGAGACTGCTGAGGCTTACCTCTCCAAGCCCATCAAGAACGCTGTCGTCACAGTCCCTGCCTACTTCAACGACGCCCAGCGCCAGAGCACCAAGGATGCTGGTCAGATTGCCGGCCTCAACGTCCTTCGCGTTGTTAACGAGCCTACCGCTGCTGCTCTCGCCTACGGCCTGGAGAAGGAGGCCGACCGCATCGTCGCTGTCTACGATCTTGGTGGTGGTACCTTCGATATCTCTATCCTCGAGATCCAAAACGGTGTTTTCGAGGTCAAGTCCACCAACGGTGACACCCACCTTGGTGGTGAGGATTTCGATATCCACTTGGTCCGCCACCTGGTTGCCGAATTCAAGAAGACGTCTGGTCTTGATCTCTCTGGTGACCGCATGGCTATCCAGCGTATTCGTGAGGCTGCTGAAAAGGCCAAGATTGAGCTTTCTTCCTCTCTCCAGACCGACATCAACCTGCCCTTCATCACCGCCGACGCCTCTGGCCCCAAGCACATCAACATGAAGCTCTCCCGCGCTCAGCTCGAGAAGATGGTTGACCCCCTCATCAGCCGCACTATCGAGCCCGTTCGCAAGGCCCTCAAGGACGCCAACCTTCAGGCTAAGGAGATTCAGGAGGTCATTCTCGTTGGTGGCATGACCCGTATGCCCAAGGTCGCCGAATCTGTCAAGGGAATCTTCGGTCGCGACCCTGCCAAGTCGGTTAATCCGGATGAGGCTGTCGCCATTGGTGCCGCTATTCAAGGTGCTGTCCTCTCCGGCGAGGTAAAGGATCTCCTTCTCCTCGATGTTACTCCCCTCTCTCTTGGTATTGAGACCCTTGGTGGAGTCTTCACCCGTCTGATCAACCGCAACACCACTATCCCTACCAAGAAGTCCCAGGTCTTCTCTACCGCCGCTGATTTCCAGACTGCTGTCGAGATCAAGGTCTATCAGGGTGAGCGTGAGCTCGTCAAGGACAACAAGCTCCTCGGCAACTTCCAGCTCGTCGGTATCCCTCCCGCCCATCGTGGTGTTCCCCAGGTTGAGGTAACCTTCGATATTGATGCCGACTCCATCGTTCATGTCCACGCCAAGGACAAGTCCACCAACAAGGACCAGTCCATCACCATCGCCTCCGGCTCCGGTCTTTCTGACAACGAGATTCAGCAGATGGTTGAGGACTCTGAGAAGTACGCCGATGCTGATAAGGAGCGTAAGCTCGCCATTGAGGCCGCCAATCGCGCCGACTCTGTCCTTAACGATACCGAGCGCGCCTTGACCGAGTATGCCGACAAGCTTGACAAGACCGAGGCCGACGGTATCAAGGAGAAGATCACTACTCTTCGTGAGTTTATCGCCAAGAGCCAGTCCGGTGAGGGCACCGCTACCGCTACCGAGATCAAGGAGAAGACCGATGAGCTGCAGGTTGCCAGCTTGAATCTCTTCGATAAGATGCACAAGGCCCGCAACGAAGCTAGCTCGGGCGAGCAGGCTTCTGGCGAGCAGCAACAGTCCACCGAGGGCGAGAAGAAGGACGAGAACAAGCCTTAGATGGCCTCTTCAGAGACTCACATCTGTTATGACGACTCGTAAAAAGGCAGTTGTTTCGGATTTTGAAGAAGCGCAGAATTGGCATGTATTTTCTCATTGTATTTTTCCTGTACTCATATCCCCTTTCAGTCGTTGCTGCTATACACTCAAAACCCTTCACCCATGTCATTTATTATCATGGTTTGCGGAACCGGCGTTGGAGCATAAAATCTCATTGAGAGATGTCTTTTACGGATGATTTCATGGACGCACGGAGAGGTGTCGTGTTTCTTGATTTGAATGTACAACAAAATGTTGAAGTTAGATGTTGATATAATAGCACCTCCCCCCTCTACATCCATGGAGAGCCGGAAATGTAATTTTGGCGAATAAAAAAGATGATTGTATTCCAAAAGATGTAACTGCAAGTAAAAGTGATGGTAGTTGTGTTTATTTCTCGGGACAATCGTCAAATCATCCATCCCCACGACGTGTTGAGCACATTCGATCCATGCCACGGCGCCGGTCCCTCGAAGTCCTTTTTTGCAGCACCCTGCGTGCTCAGCTCTACACTATCCGCCTGACACGATCGAAGTCTCGCTGCGCGCGCGCTGGCCACGTCTCGACAGTGCTGGCAGATGCGTTGTCTGATTGCGCCGCTTCCATTGCACTCTTGCCAGCGGCGGCCCGTGCACAGGAGCAACGCGACGACCAACAACGTGACGATGATGATAGCGAGGCACATGGCGGCCGTCGGATATTTGTTCTCTGCCATATATGCGCTCCATAAGGGTGGTATTTCTCGCCCGACGAACGTGTGTGGTGGTGGTGGTGGTAGTGGTGTTGTGGGCAGCGGTGCCATTGTGAGGTGTGTTGTAGATTATCGTAGGCTCTCCGGGTTATGTTGGGCTACTTGATTGATGGCTTGGAAGTCCGAGTATGGGAGGGGGGAAGAAAGGATAACAAAAGTCATGGGAAAAAAAAGTCATGGGAAAAAAAAGTAGCGACTTCTTTGATTAGGTACAAGAAGAAAGAGAAGAGTGTTGTATTTACAAGTTTCGAGGTTGCATGTTGGCTAAAAGCGTGGTTTGCGTGCGTAGTTCCTCCGCTAAAGAATTCTCGGCCAAGGGAAAATCAAAATGGGCGAGTCTGGAACGACCGACTGATCGACTCAACAAGACAAGGTGACTTATTTGTCCTCCCTTTGGAGGGGGAAAGTGTTTTATCCCCAGGTTTCCGCTGGAATGGGAATGAGACAGGTAAGCGCGCCTGGTGCTGGTGATAGGTGGCGCGCGGCTTGAAACATGGAGATCGAGTAGCACACCGCGTACGGTAGTAACTCGGTCATCCGTCATGTGTGATGATGGCAGCCAAACAGCCCGCTCAGGACGATCACGGTTGTGAAGAAATGGGTGTGCCACTTGGTTGTGGTATCTCCGACATCGCAATTCTCAATGTAAACATGCAAGGGTACGCTTTTGAATATCAATTGCTTTTTACCAGCACTGCGGCGTGCGTTATATGCTACTATAGTCAACTTTTTACGCATCTTTCGCGGTGATAGATTAGGAGACTACAGTTCACCTCCCAAAGCCAAACCACCCCCTCTTCTGAGACTGCGCCGGCTCACCAGCCGTCCCGGTAGCAGCAGACGATGTAGGGGCGGCAGTGGTCGCAGCAACGGTTGCCTTGCCAGGGTAGCCAATGTAGTTCCAGGCCACGTCGAGAAAGATGGGCTTGACGGGAATGAGAGCCTTTTTCGGCGGAAACTCGACCACGTTGTTCAGATCGACGCCGCCCGCGGGGTACTGGTGCAGGCGCTCGACCAGCGGCGCCGGAGCGGCTGTGCTCCTCGCGAGCTCCTCCTTGCGGAGGTTATCCACGTGGACAATGGCCTGGTGGCGGCGGAGCTCGCCGCGGACGAGGTCGGACAGCTGTAGGACGGCGGCACCGGAGACTTCGATGTTGGGAGGCGAGCCGACAGCGGCGTCAGATGGGGCTTCGGGGAGCTGCTTGGCAGCAAACTGGCAGCGGTCGGAGGCATGCTGGATGAGAGCGAGGGCGTTGGCGACGTTGCCAATGATGGCGTGCGAGCGAGCAATAGACAAGGCCCTGACGAACTGTTAGTCTTTTGGAAACTAGGAGTTGGAATTGCGGCAGAGTCAACAACATACTTGAGGGCGGCAAAATAGCTGACAAAGGCGTTCAACTTGTCTGAAAGTGCCTGATCGGCAGCCACGCCGGGCAATTCTTTGATGGATTCGAGATTTTGGAGCGTCCCGTCGTATAAAGCAGCCTTCTCCTTTAGCTTCGTAAGCTTTCGCGAGATGGGGAGCTCGGTAGAGCCAGAATCGCCGTCCTCTTTGCCCTCCGTCTCGACTTTCTTGATAGCCTTGGATCGGCCGTGCTCCTCCACAGCGCCGTCAGACTCTCCCGTCAGCACTCGATTGCGGCCAATCCTCCAGCTAATCATTTCAAAGTTGACAGCAGTGCGGGTAATTTGCAAGCTCTGCATGCGGGGATCGCTCTGCGCGACGCCTTCTCCGCGAAGCTCGTCAATAGCCTGCTTGGTAGCATCCACGGCATTTTGCGTAGCCGTCAAGATGTCGTCGTACGCAGCGGCAGCCTCCCGAGGAGAGCGGTTCCTGCCCTTGGCCAAGCCTTCAGCAAGGTTTTGCTTCGCAGCGTTGACAGAAGCCCAAGCGAGGGCGATTTGCGCGTCTTCGATGCGCACTTTGCGTGATCGCCAAGTAATGGTATCAGGGGCCTGGTCGGGGTTGCCCAGGCTAGTCTTGGCGTCGGACTTTCCAGACAGAGCACCGGGGTCAACGCCATTGATCTGCTGTACGAGGACGGTATCGGTATCGGGAAAGGCCTTGTGCGCAATAGTAGGGATCGGGATGGTGCGGGGCGTCTTCAGCTGATAGGCGGCATATCGGATCGAAGGGTCTATGGTGTCGGCAAGAAGGTCCTTGTAAATTTCGCCCTCTCCGTTGGTAGTCAATGCTGTGTAAGTCACTCTGGCAACAGCGTAGCTCTCGAGGCATGGTAGCCAGGCATGCTTTTCAAACTGCATGGCACCGACAATGATGGCTTCGTAGGCTTTGGCTTCGAGGATATCGCGCGCCGAGGCACCCGAGACGGCAGTCTCGGAGAGGGCTTCGACGAGATTGTGGGCAGTGTTGGCGGCTCGATTGAGTCGAGAGACTATGTGGGATTTGGTGCGGCCGGCAATTCCCTTGCGTCCTGTCGCATGAGCAGCTTTGATGGACATGGCTTGCGCCCAGGCCCGTTCGCTGGTGAGCAGTAACAGGCGCACATATCTAATATGACAGTCAGCTCAAAATCTTGAGAGATACTGGCCTGTGTTTCGGGGAGTCTTACTCGTGGTTCTGTTCAATATTTTCAGAAGTGATGGCTTCCGTCTTGTGAAACTTGCCGCGGTTGCGTGTAGCGATGCCCAGCTTCTTGCGCGAGCTCAGTAGACGCTTGGACAGCTGGCTGTGATAGGTGGAGTAATCACCATAGACGAGGGCATTGTCACGTCCTTGGAGGACGAAACTAGTAATGTCCATGGTTGGTATGCGCAGTCAGGCCCGAGTCGACGGTGATTGGGACCTGAGTTGGCCGAGTTGGAGGTTCGATTTGAATTCTGGTGGGGTGGCCTCATGGCGGGGCAAAATTTGTGTGCCAGCTGGCAAGCATGCAAGCATGCAAGCTGGTTTGAGAGTGTGCAATGGTTATGTAATCCGGGGTTTGAAGAGTAGGCTGAGATGGCATCTGGCTAATATTGCTATGTCGGATGATGAACTCTGTTACATTTTAACCGTTGATCTTTCTTCTCATTGCTTCGTAGAAAATCATGCCGGCATTTTTCCCCGTCCGCTTTCGTGCTATCGTTGAAACCAAGGTTTCGTCACGGCAAGGCAGTAGTAGTAAGAGTTATCGGGTGTAAGTGGGAATAACGCGAACAAGCTGACGCTTATTGCAGCGTGACCTAGATGATGATTAAAAGGCGGCGAAAATAATGACAATCAATCACAACAATTGCCTAATACTATCAATGATGATGACTCAAGTCGTATTCTAGCTGGAGACGTGGCATGGCGCCACCTCAAACTCGAGATGCATCCATCACATCGTGCTACGCGCCCGCTCGATAGAGCTGCCAGGGCCAGTCGAGAGGTCAGTGAGCCAGTCAGAGGCAATGAACAGGCCATCTGGAAAGGCTAGTCGGGCACGGCGCAGCTGAGAGTCTTACTACATTCGAGCAGTGGGTGTATTAGCGGCACAAGAGCAGGCTCACGTGCCAGTGCCCAACTCTGAGTGAGTGTGCTATTATCAGAAGCGGCTCTTTTTAATAATATTTACCAGTACGATTGCCAATAGGTGTCGAGACGGAGGCGGGCCCTGGGTGGCGCACGGGCCAATCCAGGCTAGTTGGCCAACTGGCACAACAACAAAAAAAAAACAGAGATGAGCAGGTGACCTCGGGTCGACTCCAAAGTGTGTGAATTGTGCGAAATGTGCTACAGATACATAGATGGGGTGCACAAGTGGATGCACAAGTGGATGCACAGCCTCCATCCAGCGCTCTCCAGGCGCTGCATAAATCTAAATAATGCGCCATCCCTGCCTAGCTCCCGCTGTAATCAACCTCCCGCATTCATTCTACAGCACGCCTCAGCACCATTTTTAGGTGCTCTTCTGCTCTGCTGACTTATCATGTCAATGTGACTTGTTTCGCCTCTTTCCGAACCTCTTCTTCGCCCGGCCTCATTTTCCTATTCAGCACACGCTCTCTCGTGCCATTCGTAGGCATTACTCTCATTTTGGGTCTTCTTTACTCTCTTTCCGCGCACCGGCTCGTTCTGCCAGGGACCTGTTCTTCTCCTCTCACACGCCCTGCCTTGCCACTATAGCCATTATTCGTGCTATATATAATAAATACACCAGGCAGCGGCCACAACCCGGTAATCGCCGCACGCGTGCTACCATCCAGATCAAACCGCCTTTGCTTGCTTAGTCTTGATAGTCTTGCAATGAGATCTGGGCCTTTTGGCTCCAAGGCGCTATAACCCATCGACTCTACTCGTCCTGCGACGGGCTCGTTGCGCGAATCTCAATCTCACCCCCGTTACAAACGGTATGTCTACCTCTCGTCTTCCTTCTTCACCATCGGCCTTCCCTCGAGCTCTCTCTCTTCCTGAGACTCACATCTGACAAGCGATAGGCCGCCCTCCTTCCAGTCACCATGCAGTCCTGGAACCCGGCTGCGCTGCTTCAGCCTGGTCGTCGCCAGCCTAATAACAGTCGCCTGGGAACACCCTCCTCAAATCCCGCGTCGCCTGTCCCCTCGGCATTGCGAGATCGAATGGATTCTGAATCCAGCTCTAGCAACACAGTCTTCCATTTCGCCACGACTGCTGACAGTGCTTCGGACATTCCTAGTGGGCCATCGACGCCTGGTAGCGTGACTCCCATCTCCGGCGCTGGGTCTTGGATCGAACGTGTCAACAATGTTCAGGCTCGGTCTGCTGTTCCCCAAGCTAAGCGAAGAAAGTTTGACGAAGTTAGCGACGATGGAAGGACTGCTACCGTGCCCACAAGACATGGCGGCAGTGGAGGTCTTGGAGACTATGTACGAGACCGACAGAAGCAGTCCAACGGCGCTATCGCCACACAGGCCATGATGGTGGACCTGACAGCTGGTAAGCTTCTCGAATCGTTGCACATTTGCGCCATTCTGATATAATTTCCTAGGTACCGATGATGAAGCTCAAGAGATCAGCAATCCCAAGGACGAGGAGGTCTGCTACGGCATGATCAAGACCTACCTAAACTGTACTCTAGTTCCGTCGCCAAAGCCCGGAACGCAATCTATATTTGGTCCCAGCTACATCCCACCAATCAAAATCAACCTGAAAAGGGCCGTAGGCGACCAGACCCTCAAAATACCAGCATCCGACTTCACACGTGAAATTATCGGTCACGTCGTACCCGTCACTGCTGGTGCTCTGAGTCCGCTACTCGATAGCAACTTGCGTTTGAGAACTGAATGCCGCATTCCGTCACAACCTCGGAAGCCGGGTGAGGAATCTGGCACTCCGACGTCCCGGGCGTACAACTTTGAGATTGTTCTCTATGGTCCGCTGAAATATGCCAGGAACATTGGAGACCACCTCAGAAGAAATTCCCAGAAGCTTGTGGCACCTTTTATGGTCCAGAAAGGCATCCGTGTCAATAACCCTCACGTTGGCGAGTACAGGCCACCCGCCCCCCGATCTTCGGCCAACACCAATACACAGATAATGTCTAGTTCTCTGTCGACTCGCACTGTCGAGGAGGTGCGCTCCGAAGTTCTGGGCGTTTTTGACTCCATGACCAAAAGCGAAGATTTGCCTACCATGGACCCAAGCGCCATTATTACCACGCCGCTTCTTCGGCATCAGAGGCAGGGTCTCTACTTCATGACAAACCGCGAAACCGTTGATGCTATAGACGACAGGGAGCGAGGCTTGGTCTCTTTCTGGCAGACCAAGCTTGGCCGAAATGGCCAAAAGACTTATTTCAACATCATCACGGGACACGAACAAAAAGTGCCGCCACCTGAGACCAAAGGTGGCATCTTGGCCGACATGATGGGTCTTGGCAAGACTCTCAGCATTTTGTCTCTCCTTGCAACGACTACCGAAGATGCCAACCAGTGGGAGACCAGAGTCCCGGTGCAGCCCTCTCCTGTGGACTCCAGGACTGTTGCTAGAAATGACATCTTGGGTGCTAACCAGCCCTCTCTCCCTTTGACTACTCTGCTTAGAAACTCAAGGGCTACTCTGATTGTGTGCCCTCTCAGCACAGTCACCAATTGGGAGGAGCAAATCAAGCAGCACATTCAACCTGGGACTTTAAACGTTCATATTTATCATGGTCCAACCCGTATTCGAGATACCGCAAAGCTTGCTTCCTTTGACGCCGTCGTTACCACCTATGGCTCGGTCTCCAATGAGCTCAGCTCTCGAAGGAGGGGAAAGCAGGGCCAGTATCCGCTGGAAGAGATTGGCTGGTTCCGCATTGTTCTGGACGAGGCCCATATGATCCGTGAACAAAGTACAGTGCAGTTCAAAGCCATTTGTCGCCTGCAGTCGGACAGAAAGTGGGCCGTCACTGGCACGCCTGTGCAAAACCGGCTTGACGATCTCGCTGCTCTGCTTGCTTTTCTACGTTTGCATCCGTTCCATGAGCAGAGCAAGTTTCGTCGCTTCATTGTGGAGCCTTTTAAAGCATGCGATCCTGAGATTGTCCCAAAACTACGCGTCCTCGTTGATACAATCACTCTCAGAAGACTCAAAGATAAGATTGATCTGCCACCTCGACAAGATCTTGTTATCAAGCTTGAATTCTCTCAAGAAGAGCGCTCTGTCTACGACATGTTTGCACGAAACGCTCAAGATCGTATCAAGGTCCTCGCTGGTACGCGTGACAAGGGTCTCGGTGGAAACACGTACATTCATATTCTCAAAGCCATCTTGCGCCTACGACTGCTTTGTGCCCATGGCAAAGATCTCCTTAATGAGGCAGATCTAGCTGCTCTTGCCGGCATGTCTGCCGAAATGGCCATCACCATTGATGACGAAGACGAGGATGGACCGGCCCTTTCGCATCAAAAAGCACACGAAATGTTCACGCTCATGCAAGATACCAATAACGATGCTTGCACTGAATGTAGCAAGAAGCTGGCAGCCAATGAAGACTCCATCGATAATGAAAGCCAGGGCGACATCCTTGGATACATGACGCCATGTTTTCACGTCATTTGCCGCTCTTGCATTCGCAGCTTCAAGGAGCGCGTCAAGGCTAGCGTGCCTCCCGGTTACATCGCAGGCCCTTGTATTGTTTGCAGAAGTCAAATTCGATTCGACTTTGTTGAGCTGCGCCGAGAAGATGTGGAGGCTGAGCATGATGGTGCTAGCCGCAAATCAAAGTCTGGTGCCAAGCAGACAGATGGCTACGATGGGCCGCATACAAAGACCAAGGCCCTTCTGGAAGACCTTCTCAAGGCCGAGGCTGCAACCAGGGCCAACCCGACCGAGCCACCCTACAAGTCTGTGGTGTTCTCTGGCTGGACATCGCACCTGGATCTAATCGAGCTTGCCCTAAAGAGTGCTGGTATCTCCTTCACTCGACTCGACGGAACCATGTCACGCGCATCTCGCACTACAGCCATGGATAAGTTTCGTGAAGACGACAGCGTTCACGTTATCCTCGTGTCCATCATGGCAGGCGGTCTTGGCCTCAACTTAACTGCCGGCAACAGCGTCTACGTCATGGAGCCGCAGTTCAACCCAGCCGCGGAGGCGCAGGCTATCGACCGCGTGCATCGCCTGGGTCAGAAGCGTCCCGTCAAGACGGTCCGCTACATCATGCGCAACAGCTTCGAGGAAAAGATGGTGGAGCTGCAGGACAAAAAGACCAAGCTTGCCAACCTCAGCATGGACAACCAAAGTCGATCGCTCGACAAGACGGAACAGGCAAGGCAGAAGCTCATGGATATCCGCAGCCTGTTCAAGTAACGCAACTGCACAACACGAGTGGCTTTTCTATCTTTCCCACCAATATATGATAATTATCATCCATCTACCCTCTTCAACATTTATGACAATTTATTACCTCAATGTCTGCTCTGTTGCAGTCTGGAGAAACGAACTCGGGATTTATTGGCTATTCGTATCCTCATCTCACATTTTCTCAACTCGTCGCTTTTCGCTTTTTTCGCTTCTCTCTTTTATTCACTATCTATGGCGCATTTCAACCCACAATATTCACTATCTATGGCGCATTTCAACCCACAAGACGACAAGACAAGATGATTTATATACCCCGACTCTCACGAGAAGAACGACGTTTTTCATTTTCGCTCTTTATTTGCTGGCTTTCGCTGACTAAATTCTGATCATTATACATCTGCCTTCGCATCTCTGCAAGGAGCACACTTTTTCTATGTTGATTATTTTGCTTTTCTTTTCTCTACTCACGACAAAAGGAGCATGGCATGGCGTTGGACAGAGGCGGCAGTAGCACAGTTCCACGACGTTACTTTGATAATCAATACAACATCATCTCATAACACTCATGATTCATCACCCGGCCAAGATACAATGATGTTTATGTGCATGCAGTCATGTAGTCATTCATTTAATCACCTAGCAAACGACATTCGGGGGAATCTAACACTGCAATCCGCAGCCAAATGTACCTCATAACACGAAGCCCAAAACAAAGAAATATGCAGCCATTTATGCCTCTCCTTCCTTTCAGCATCCTTTGGTGCTTGTTCAAATCACCGCCATCGAGTCCTCGTCCGCCTTGAGCCCCGTGAACTCTGTGCCCTGGTTGACAGTGCTCAGACGCGCGCATAAACTTAGCAGCACCACAGTCTCCGTCGCCGCGTAGTGGTTGAGTGCGTCGAGCAGGATCTGTAGATGGCGGCCAAAGTTGTGCTCCCACTTGCGGATCAGGTCGTGGAGGTTGCGGAAGCGCGCCTCGACGTCGTCGGCCGACAGGATCGACGCGTCCGCGTTGCCGCCGCCGCCGTCCTTGCTGCTGCGGTTGGCCGCGGCGGCCCGGTCGGCCTGGAAGCGACGCCACTGCACGCTCGTCATGCCGGACGGCTTGACGCCGTCGGACAGGTCCGGGTCAATCTTGTCGAGCTCCTGGGTGAGAAACTTGGTGTAGTTGGCAAACATGGTGCATGTCGTCGTAAGCTTGGCGTGAAGCTACGAGCCGAGCAAGTTAGCGCCTCAATCTATGCGTGGATTTATACGTGTTTCAGGGGGAGGGGGCAGCGCCATACCTTGAGGAGTTTGCTGTTGGTCAGCATGCATTCCTTGAGGCACGTGTCCAGGAAGTCGACGTGATCCCCCATGAGCTCGTCCACTGTGCGGCTCGAGCCCGACGCCTCCTCCCCATTCTCGGCGCCTTCGTTGAGCCGCGACATGAATTTGGACCAGTTGGGCTCAATGACCTCTGCGGTGCAGAAATACAGCAGCTGCTGGACAAAGGTCAGCATACGCGCGCGCAGCGTCCATACGCGGCGCTTCCAGCGCTCGAGTGCGCGATTGGAGCTCCTGTGCGCCCAGCTCGTGCCGCGGGTGTGCAGGTGCCACGCCGACGATAGCTGCGACTCGAGGTGGCGCAGAGAAAAGAGGTAGCGGAACAGCGCCTGGTAGCGCCAGACGGTCTTGCGGCTGACGACGAGCGAGACGGGAAAGGGCACGGCATAGTCAAACTGCAGCGACGTGTAGCCTGTCGCGTTCTTGTCCGTCTCTACGGGCTGGTTCGACAGCGGCTGCAACGCCTCGCCCTGCTCAATGCCCGTAATGTTGACCACGCGCTGCAGCGACTTGACGAGGCTCATATCATTCATTTCCACCTTGACGTCCTCCTTGAACGGGTCCAGCGAGACGACGCTGCCGGGCTGCCGTAGGATGAGGTCCAGCAGGTACTGCAGCTTGCCGGCGTTGACTGACTTGGCGGGTTTGCGGAGCTCCGGGTTGCCGAGCTCCATGAAGTGCGAAAAGTAGTCCGAGGGGTTGAGGAAGAAGTAGTGCTTGAGCGAGCGCAGGCGCGCAGGCAGCGCGTGGGTAGTGAGGAGCAGCTGCATGAGCGACTCATTGGCGTGCGCGTAGGCGTTGTTGACGTTTTCCAGGAAACGACTGTCGTCAAATGTCGTCGGCACATCGGGTACGACCTTGCTAACGTCGACGCCACCGCACTCGCGAACTACATTAAGATACTTACCTGCCAGCAGGACTTTGGCCTTGACGCCTTCTAGTTGCGGGGGTGCGTCCTTGTCGCGGATAGTGTAGCGGCGCTCCCAGTACTCGTCTGTGTAATCCTCCTCCAGCCTCTCGCGTTTGATACTCTTTTGCTCCTTTATCAAGAATTCGGAGTGCGGGTCACGAATAGCACCATGGTGTAGCCACTCGTTGAGCATGCTCATATACGGCTTACTGGCGTCGCGAAGTAACGACGTGAGGAGCGTTCGAGCGGCTGGATCTCCGGCCATTGACTCCAGACGTTGTGTCACCAAGCCCAGCACAACACCGCCTTTACAAAGCTTCTTGGCCGACATGTTGCCAGGCATGAGATCACCACCTTCTGTCAGTCGCTCTATGACCTTGTCGTAGTCCTCAACACTGTCATCGTCCTCGTCCTCACTCTCGTCATCGAGCAGACCGTTTTTCTGTAGCAGCTGCTGGGCTAGTGAATATAGTTGAAGCATCAAATGGCTGGTTGGTAGGGTGTGAATATTGAGCACATGTACTGTAAACGTCTCGCTCGTGAGGAATTGTGTTTCCAGCTCAGCAATCATGACGATGTAGTCTTGGAGATGTTTCCGGACGGCGGCGCATAGTGCGTGGTTGACGGAACCAAATTCTTCGCGACTTTGAACGTCGACGAAAGCTTCGAGGGCAGAATAATACGTGGCCATTTTCAACATCGAGGTTGCCAGATCGTGTAAGCTCAGATCGAGGCCTGGCAGTATACGGAAGCTGGGCCCTGATAGGCGGTCTCGTTCCTCGGTTGGGTCATAGCCCTTTGCGAAACGAATATATTGTCCCTCGTAGCCCATGAAAGCGAATAGCAAGTCCTCAACAATGGCCGCTTCTTGTACGTCAAGGGACAATTCGGCCAAAGGTGTCGGTTGCGGGGCATTCGGGACTGTGGAAGCGAGAGGCGGGATCGATACTCGCGAGGCCAAGGGTGCTGTCGTATGAGGCCGTAACGTGACCTCAGGATTCCAAGGTACTATTCAAAAAGATATGCATTAGACCCCAGTCCAGGTTCCCCTCCACAGCGCGGAGAAGTGCAAGCATACCTTGAGCTGCTTCCGATTTCGAGTCCCTAGGCCGCCACTCCGCTGTTTTCTGCCTAGAAATGTCTGCAGGCTTACGCTCGCCCGGCGCGCTGCGGCGCTGAATCTTCTCGGGGCTAGCCGTGCGCGGCACGATGCGCTCAATCTGCGCCTCGTAGACACGCTCCGTGACCTTGCGCTCCTCGTAGCGCCTCTCCTCGGCGGCCGCCATGCTAATGGGGCGAGGGTTTCCCGAGGCGGAGCGCTTATGCCCTAGACTCGCTTGAAAGCCGCCCGAGAGCGAGGGTCGGGGGGCGTTATTCCTGCCTTCTTGCCGTTCGTGCTTGCTGCTGGTCATCCGCGGCCGTTCGTCGCCGTGGCCGTTTGCGCGACTCGATCTTGGTGCGCCGGACATTGTGTCAACGGGTTCTTGATTATATAATTGATTTTTTTTTTTATTGTGTTGATTGGCGGGCTGCGTATGAGGCACCCCGTAAGTGCTTTGAGCTGCACATGAACGCGCGTGGAAGTTCTGACCGAAAAACGAACAATGGTCCAAGTGTGATTGAGCTATGGGTGGTGTATAATATTGGCGGAAGCATCACGTCCCACCAAGGCCAAGACGCGTCTACTTCGCAAGTAATCCGTACCTCCATCAGGTACCGATTTAAACGAGGGCGCTGTTGGCGGGGTCACTTTACAGTGGCCTGAGCTGCTTCAACACGCTTTTGCGGATTAACTAGGGTCCGCTTCGCAGGAGCTTGCCGGTGCCGCTCTTACATTCTTGTACAACTCCAAGAAGGCGGCCATGCGAATGCTAAATAGACAGCGGAGCCGGTTTTATCAATTCGTCACATCGTTACGAAAGGTAGAATATCCAGAATTGATGTAATGGATCCCCTCGAGTCTGTAGAAAATACAAATCTTTCCAAGGAGCCGCCTTTTTCTCCCGTTGCCCGTCACACAATCAACTATAGCAGCATCGACACTAGTCCCAAAATGTCCCAAGCACCAGAGGCTGCGTAGGCTCAATTGCCTAGCTTACCACTACCGCCGTCGCTGCGGTCACAGAGCTTCAGGCCTGGCCCGTTTCCCGCGACCACCCATCGAAACGACGAAATCCATCCACCTGGCAATACCTTTTGCAACTCCCACGGCTTTTCAACCTGCAGTGGCATCCATTCCATTCGATCAATACACACCATCTCTATTTTAGCGTGGCGATACATCCCAACCACCGCCCAACATGTTCATGTCAAGATCAGAATACGGCAAGCTTCCCTGCCCTCTGTGCCTGCGCAATCCCGCACCTCTTGACAGCTTTGTCGGCGCAAATTTCGCAAGCCAATCCTCCCCCCAGCTAACCATGGACTACTCACAGACCGAGGCATCAACACCTTCTCCCCCGAGGGCCGCCTGTTCCAGGTCGAGTACTCGCTCGAGGCCATCAAGCTGGGCTCCACGGCCATTGGCGTTGCCACCTCGGAGGGCGTCATCCTCGGCGTTGAGAAGCGCGTCACCTCCACTCTGCTCGAGACGTCGTCGGTCGAGAAGATTGTCGAAATCGACCGTCACATTGGCTGCGCCATGTCGGGCCTGCAGGCCGACGCCCGCTCCATGATTGAGCACGCGCGCGTCGAGTGCCAGAATCACCACTTCAACTACAACGAGGCCCTCGGCGTCGAGAGCACCACTCAGGCCATTTGCGATCTCGCTCTGCGCTTCGGAGAGGGTGCCGAAGGCGAAGAGACCATCATGAGCCGGCCCTTTGGCGTCGCCCTGCTCATCGCCGGCCACGACGAGAACGGGCCCCAGCTGTTTCACGCCGAGCCTAGCGGCACCTTTTACCGATATGATGCCAAGGCCATTGGCTCGGGTTCTGAAGGCGCCCAGGCTGAACTGCAAAATGAATATCACAAGGTATGTCTCCCCACCACAGTGCCCACTACCCATGTATCTATCTGACGACGCTGATCCGCTTGTCACTCCAGTCTCTGACCATTGTTGATGCCGAGACTCTCGTCTTGAAAACTCTCAAGCAAGTCATGGAAGAGAAGCTCGACTCCAAAAACGTCCAACTCGCCAGTGTTACCAAAGAAAAGGGCTTTAGAATATATACAGACGAGGAAATGGCTGCTGTCGTCGAGCGACTACCAGCAAACTGAGCCAAACGACGCTGTATTTTATAGAGGTAGAGCATCTTGAGACTGCTTGCTGAAACGAATGAAAACCAAAAAAACACCCCCGTCATTGCTTGCTTCATTAATACTCCCCCCATCAGCTGCAGTTCTACACGGCCACTAATAAACCCCCCACGGATAAACATAGTAAAAAAAGGATAACAAAACTCAAAACTCGTGGCACCTTGTTCGAAGTTGCGCTGGCGCCTTCCTGCGCGGGTATAGCTATAATTGTGAGATGACATGCTCTACCCATCTGACATCACACTCCTTTCGGTTCCCCAACTAAAAACAAAAACCAGTTGCCCAGGTGGCTACGTGCGGTCATCGCGTAGCTCGAGGCGAGCCAAGTCTTCCTCTGCAGCCAGCAGCCCAAGTGCCAATTGTGCCCTGTCAGCCCTTGCCAGCACAATTCGCTTGTCGCCCTCTTTTTCGAAGACCTCGTCCAAGCGTCTAGCAGTTCGCCATATTGACTGCGCATGCTCTTCGACCGTTCGAATTATGCTTTCGTATGGCGGGCCTCGTCCCATTTGAGCTGCCTTCTTCCATACAGCCTCGCATCCGGTAGCGATCTGCTTCGCCGATTGCCACCCTGTGTACTGAGCAACGTCTGACATTCTTTGAATCAGCCAGTGTCGTTGATTGTCCACTTGAAACTAGGCAGTGTTAGCCAACAAATACGTACAACTCTACAAACCATCGCGGCAATGATCTTACCTGTACGCCAGCTACAAATAGACAAAAGGAGCACTCAATCAGTGCCGCCACGAGCAAAGGATCCGGAGTCGATCTGGGGTTGTCCGCCCAGAGTCCAGAGGCGATACGCCCGATTTGGTTCGCGTATACTGCCGTATCTTTGGCAGCCATTCCTGCTGCCTGCATAGCTGCTGGTGGCATATGCGGATGTGCCCTGTGAAGATGAATCAGGCCCATGTAGTAGTTCATCCATACACCCGCGATTGAATATGTGCGATATTGGACAGCAAGTCCGAACGGAGACTCTCGTCTATCTGCATATTCAGGGCTTAGCGGCCGAAAGTCTGGGCCAAAGCTGTCCTTGAGAGCATCAAAAGCCTGCTTAATGCTTCCCCACTCTTCAAGAGCTACGTCAAGTCTGGCACGAAGATCTATTTCGTCCGATTGTTCGCTCTGGGGTGAGACTTGGCGCGGTGGACTAAAGCCCATCGGGGTTTGAAAAGCTCCCTGAACTGGAATGATGCCTGGAAATGGCGGCGGTGTGTTCCCGGAGGGGGGGCCGGGCGGGGCTTTAAACACCTTGCGCTTTCTTGCCAAATCTTTGGCAGCAAAGTTCGCGACGCGACCAAGTAGTAAAATTAAATGGTCGTATGTTCCAAAGCTGAGCGAAATGATTAGTATCGTCCCTCTCCGTCTATGAGCAGTATTCACTTACATCTGCCCAAATCTTGCCATAGGTGCCCTGGGAGGAATTTGCGACCATTCATTGTAGTCCATGCTGTATAGTGTTAGCAAGATGGTCGTCGTGCTTCTTTACGGGACTTACAAGAGCTTGGTGCCGCCGAGTACACTTTGGTAAACATCCATTTTGCAAAACCACCAGTACAGGTCCGAGAGGTTTTCAAACTTTTCGATGTCTTGCGGTGTTACGTCGAGCAAGTGCTCCATATCTGACCCGTCTTCCTCAAGGCCATAATCGACGGCGTATATTGGAGAGCCAGAAATTGTTCGTATAAGCTCGAAGTCTAACTTCTCCTGCTCTTTTGGTACAAAAGTCGGATCGTTCAATGAGCGTTGTTGCTCCAGCAGTCGTCGCTTTGGCAAACAGCGGCGCGCTTGTTCTCGTAATGGAATCTCTCGAAGCAGGATACTGGCCCCATTGAGATGCTTGCACCAGTTTTTATGATCAGCCATCCAAACTTCAAAATACCCCAACAGCAATGTCGCGGCGATTGTAGCTAGATGCGTTCTGCGGGAGGGGGAGTTAACATTCCTTGCGACACGTCTGATGGCTCTCGAGTAGTGTCGTATGGCGGCGACGTGGGTTTGTCCCTGTATCTTTGCGAGTTGGAAGCTCGCCATGGCAAGCATGGCGTGGAGCAGGCCAGGGTGATGAAATGCAATAACCGGTAGCGTATCTGTGAGTTCGGCTGTTAGGGAATATGATACTGCGCCAAAACAAGAAAGAACTTACAGCTCCAAAGATTGTGTCCCTTTGAATGGAAGTCCTGCTTCTCTACTGGGTCACAGGAGTGGCGCTCATACATGGAAATGGTTGGGCTGGTGATGTTTAGAAAATAAGCAAAAACAGTTGTTTCACCGCGATTGCGCAGCTCCGAGTTCGCTGGCGAATCCATATAAGAGAACAGAGCTCCGCTGTGAGCAAAGAAGTCGAACTTCCTTGCCTCTACCCGTGGGCCATTCCATGCTCTGGACAAAGATTGTAGACCACGCGAGTTTGAAGGCTCGGGTAGTCCGTCATCGGATATCGACATGGCATCGTCATCTTCCTCATCATCAGGCAAGATGTGTTGATGCCCCGTTGTTGGTGGCGGAGCGAGCCCACCAAAAGGTACAGTGAGCTCGTCTTGCCAGTTTGCCCGGATCGGCCCCGTATGACTGGCCATAAGAGGTATGCTCTGTTCATTGTCGGACGCCGTGAGAGGATTTCGGAACATGGGTGGTGGCTCGTATAATTCAGCAGTATTGAAGGCGTTGAAGTCGAAATATTGGGGCTGAGACGCCGGCATGCCGGATTGCGTGAAGAAGACATCCTCAGAGATGCCAATGTTCATATCATGCTGAGCCGAGTGGCCAGGGTGAACGGGTGGCCGAGGGGCGATGGGGGTCAACGAGGGTCGAATGCCAGACCGAGTGAACTGAACATGCATATTCCCCATGTCCGGCGCATGGTTTCCGCCATAGCCGGAGGATTGGAACGGACCTTGGGAAGCGCTCAAGGGTTCCTTAAAAACCACTCTAGGGTTATATCCTTCACAGACTCGTTTAGATTTGATGCAATTAGCACACGTGGGTCGACCTTCGTCACATTTAATGCGTCTCTTGCGGCACGCTGTGTAGAATGTCAACATCTGGCAAGGAAACGGCTGCGGATAGAGGGAGTTTTATTTACTTAGACAGCCTGTTTTAGTTCTCTTGCGGACGCTTGGCTTCCTGTTGGGTTCATTCTGATCATTGCCTTGCCTATCCGAGGCTTCGGGCAGGCCGTGGGAGTCTTGAACCGTTGAAACAGCCTCCATGGTGTAATTATTGTCTGTGTGGCTCTCGAGGAGCAGGCGATAAATGATGGATACAATGAATACAGCGTCAGATTGTGCAGTGTGCGTGGCCAATATATTTTTGTATCACTTGGCAAGGAGCATTTTGAAGCGTCTGCGAAGTATAGCGTTAAGATGAAAAGAAAGCGGCGGACTCGGGGATATATGGACAGGGCCAAACTGAAGAAGCATATGTCGAGGTCCGAAAGAGATGCCGAGATGTGTGCTGAGGGGGGTTGGAGAGGTTTGTGAGCAAGCCAAGGACAGATGCATGCGGCAGGGCGGCGCTGTCCAACTCTGTGGTTGCCAATAAACAACCACAGCAGGCTTGATGTGAAACAGCGACGGTGTAACTCCAAATCACAGGCAAGTCAATACCTGGAAAGTATTGGTAGTGTCGAGCCGGGAAGATGCAGAGAGCAGGTCTGACGGCGGGGGCTACCTGGTGGTGCAAAGCTTGCTCTGGGCATGGGATTGTGGGTTGAACCTGGCCGGCAGGGAAGCTCGGAAGCCTCGCGAGGAAGCGTCTCCGTGAATTTGGCCCAGAAGTAAGTAGAATGGCAGAATGACAAGGTAAACTGCTTTTTGGAGCTTGTCTTGTTGCAGAAAACACAGGAGCGAGGAGGGACAGCAATCGGGTGCGTGCAGTGGGGACGGAGCTTCCACAGCGGCTCCCAGGGCGTCTTGGGGAGCGAGAAGAATGAAAGTCAAGTGGCCGATTGAGTATTACGAGAGACAGTAGGCGTCTGAGGCGTAGCGATGGGTATTGAATTGACGGAGGGTTTGCCAATGGCGAGAGCAGCAGAAGTGAGGAAGTTGAAGTGGTGGCTTGGGGGCTAAAAGATGTATGAGGGCCGAGGACGGGTGGGATGGAAGCTTGTAAGCTTGCCCCTCCGAAAACTTTGGCCAAGAGGGCGGGGGGGGTTTACAGGCAGATGAGACAGGCCATTTTTAGTTCACCGTCCAGTACACCCACCAACTACAGCTCATCTGAAGGCCATCAAGAGCTGGCGGAAAACTAGTTACTTCTTCAGTACTGATAGAATTAGAAGTAAGAAGAATCAAGAAGCATCAAGCAAATCAAAACCCGCATCAAGCCAGACCACTTGCACACCATGGTCTGTTTGGCTCACCGGCTGGCAGTCGGCTTGGATTGCCTTGGGACCTACCTAAACCCACTGTAGGTACAGGGACTAGAGGGACTTTAGCGGGTTTTAACGGGGCCCAACAACACTATCGCGCCAACCGTTGCGCCACTAAACGAGCTAAAATCCCCAGCTCCCGGGTACCTCACAGTAATAAACGTGCCTTGCGCCCGCAGGCAGATGCGGGGCTGCAACGCGATTTGACATGCCACTCACAAATCTGCCCATATGCATACATTCTCGGCAACCTTTGCAGAGAAAACTACGAAAAGCGCATGTCGCTCTTCTACTTCTAGTCCATTCTCGTAGAGACAACCTTCTCCAGTTCCGCTCACTGCTGGTGTCGAATCGGCTCAGCCTCGGCGTGCTCAGCTTCGACCCCTCCTTGCACATATACTCGTGGGCGCCACCATCTTATTATGACATGGATGAGGTTAGCCATCAACCTTGGTTCTCCTTCCTTATTGCGGCAGCACTCCTTTACAAGAGTCGCCTAATGCAAGATCCAAAGTGGCGCTTGAACGCCTGCCGCACGTCCCACCAAGCATCCCGCGACTTAAGCCAGTCCAGCGAGCCACAGGTCACGTCGACGTCACCGTCAATGCCAGCCACATGTCAGAGACAGCAACAAAAGACCTATTCCATACTATTGCAAGCAATTCAAGAATCCATTGCAGTCATGCCACAATCAGATGCAGCATCGCGGCCTTGGTATCACGGCGCTTGTCCCTCTCTTCCAACTCAAGCCCTATGGTTGCGCGGCCGAGCTCAGCCAGTAATTTTTGCTGCAAAGTGGTGGCTTGAGCCTGTGCGATACGTAGTCGGTATGTTGTGTGTACCAAATGCTACGTGACATGCCCTGCACGTTGATCCGTCATGCAAGGTCTCTTTTTTTGCCGTATGACGCGCGCCTGGATTGTGATCCCATTGCATTGGAAGCCTATCCGCCTACACCCTGCTATTGGAACTGACGAATCGCAAACTCTTCCGTTTCGAGACATTCTGTCCGGCGATGACCCTGGTCTTGTGTCGCCACCTCCCAGCCTCAGACCCAGGTTGTACATGATATTACGAAGCATGCCGTGTTGGACAGGAAGATCCAATTGCTACCATGCTCCGTGCAGATTTTCGTGCCATCCCTACTCTTCGGCCATGTTACCCAGGTAGCCTCACTTCAATTCGATGCAAAATCGCACTCAACTGTGCCCTTCATGAAGTCGACTCAATGCCAGGCAGGTATCTACTACGATTCGTCTCTCAATGCTCAAACAGATATATGCAGCAGTCATTCGAAGCTGGTAGAAGAGCTCCACATTCGTTTCTAAATTTTCCCTAGATTCGAATTCGTTTTCAACAACTCAGGCACCGTGATCGTCCAACCTTTGAAATCTTTGAGCCGGTCCAGGACCTCAAGCGAAGGCGCTATGTCCGATGTCGCTCTGCTGCTCGGGCCTGATTGGTGATAAATAATCTTTGAAATTATCATTTTAGGCATATTCTTCGACCAGCTTCTCAAGCAGGTAGCCGCATTCAGCCGGTATAGAGACTATTGGTCAATCCTTGAGGTTGATGCAGAGGTACAGCCTACTGTAGTTTACGATGGGGTCGCACTCTCTTAGCAATTAGGGTCTCTGAGCTTACGAATAGTGAGTCAGCTGATCAGAGGCGCAGATAATAAGGAACTGGTAGGCATAAGGCTTTAGGTAATATATTCTATTATAATAGATATCTAAAAAGAAAAAAATAACTATAAGAAAAGATACCTAGTTTTATATATAGAAAAGGGGTAAAAGTAAATACCTTTTACCCTTCTTAATTTATTATTAATAACTAATACTATAATACCTTACTAGTTATTATAGCTTATACTATATACTTTATTTATAACTTTAATATACTCCCTAGTTAAGGCTATTATTAGATAAATAAAGTTATATTAAAGGTAAATTCTTTAGTATTAATAAATTCTATTATCTAGTTAAGCTTTAAATTAACCCTTTTAATAAATATTTATATATATATAATATTATTATTAATAACTTAATTATCCTAATTTAAAGTATATAAGTAAGTATAATATACTAGTAAAGGTAAAAGTAAAGGCTATACTTATAAATTAGCTTATAAGTATTCCTCTTATAATTCCTTTTTCCTTTATTAATATTATTATAAATTAAAAATAGCTTATACTACTTTAATTACTAAAAAGGCTTTTAAGGATAAAACCCTAAAATCTTCTATTACCTACTATACTACTACCCTTAAGCTAATTACCTAGTAGGTATAATCTTTCCTCCTTCTTAAGGTATACTTAACTAATTATTATCTCTAGAGATAGTATTATAGCGCTATTAAGAAGAAGAAGAAGAAGAAGACTAAGACTACTAAAGAGGTAGTAGAGGAGGAAGAGGAGGAGGAGCCTCCTAAGGAGGAGGAGGAGGAAGAGCTTCCCGAGGAGGAGGAGGAGGAGGATATAGGCGCCCTCGCCGCCACCACTCTCCTTACCGCTACCGCCACTAAAGCCACCGCCGCCACTAACGCCACCACTACTACTAACACCACTTTAGTTATTATACCCTAGCTAGGTAAGCTACACACTATCCCCTATAAGGGGTGCGCGTGCTCTTACCTAGCTAGTAAGAACTTAGTAAAGTAGGCTAGTATTTACTAAGATACTATTAGTAGTACCTTAAAGCGCTATTAGTATTATTTTAGTAGGTATATATACTATCCTCTATAAGCTAGTATACTTAATTAATTATTCTATAGTTAATTATTATTATTAGTAACCTATAAGTAATACCCTTTACTTAAGCTCTTTAGACCTTAATTAAGGTAAAGACTTATAAGAGTATAAGTCTAATCTTATAATATACTTATAGAATAACTACTAATTATATATAATATTAAGGTAAATATTATAAGGCCTTATACCTTATTTTTAAATTATTAGAGGATTATAGTACTAGCTATTTAGATATTTTTACTAGTTATAAGGCTAAAGAGGTATTAAGTAACTTATAGTTATTAAAGGAGTAGGCCCTTATTATTTTTAGTAAGGTAATAGATTAGGTCTTATTAGAATAGGTATTTTTTATAAGTATAAATACCCTTTTTAAAGTATTACTTAAATAAATAAAAAGGAAATTTTAGTATTACTTCCTTATATATTAATTTTATTTACTTATAATTATTCTTTTTACCTTTACTATATCTATATAAGCTTTTTATAATAAGAATAACTACTTAAGAAGATTTTTAGTTAGTCTATTAGTAAGTATATCCTTTATTACTATAAATATTAGTTTAAATTATTTTACTTAAATACTCTTATTTAAGCTAAAGATTATAAAAGTTAATATAATAAAACTAAGTATTTATATACTTATTAGTAACTATAACTAATTAAATTATTTATTAGTTATTATAAAAGATCTTATATAGTACTAGTAATTATATATATATATAAGTAAATAATCTATATAAAGTAATAGTCTCCTTTATAGTTATTAAGAGGGCTAAAAGCTTAGCTTCTATAGTAAAAGTTATAATAGTTATTTAATATAATAATTTCTAGTTAATTAAGCTATTATATAAAAGAATTATATATCCTTATATTAATTAGTATATTATAAGGTTATTAGTAAAAGATATATTACTTATAATTATAATAATATATATTTTATTATTTATTCTAAAGTATAATAATAGTTTTTTTATAGTATATAAATACTATATAATATATACTATTACCCTTATATAGTTTAGAGATAGATTTATAAGGAATCTATATAAAAAGGAGACTATAAAGGCTATATTAATATAGACTATAACTATTATATAAAGTAATAAGCTAATAATTACCTAATAGTCCTTTATCTTACTCTTTAAGACTTTCCCTTTATATAATAGAAGCTTAATAGCTAGTAGAGGGGTCTCTACTAGGTAGAGGTTATTATTATACTTAAATTTATATATAAGCTTTTTAATATAAGCCTAGTATAATAGGTAGATATACCTATTAAGCAGGTCTCTTACTATTTTAATACCTAAGAACTAGGTGGCTTCCCCTTACTTATATATTATATATTTACTTTTAAGGCCCTTAATAATTTCCTAAAGTATTAGGATATTTATATCTATTATAAGGCCTAAGATATTATTAATATAAAATATAAAAAATACTTTTTAGTTAAGTATATATAATATATAAGGTTCCTTAGTATATTATATAAGTCTAAGGTCTTTAAAAATACTAGATAGTTCTTAGAACTAAAGGTATAGTAAATTATAAAGCCTATATAAGGCTTAGTATAGTAAGAGGACTTTACTTAGCTTATTAAAGCCCTCTAGTATAGTATATAGTATAAGGCTATTATTATCTCTCTTAGTATTTATAAATATATTCTTAATATTAAATTAAAAGATATATATACTAAATCTAGTTATTAGAGTAACTATAATATAAAAAGACCTTATTACTAGGGTTATAGTATATATTTCCTTACTCTTAGTAAGCGCTTAAAGGTCTTTTTATATAACTATTTAAGTTTTATAATATAAAAGTATATTATTAGGGTTAAACTTATAAATAAATAACTACTTTAATAATATTAGCTTTACTCCTAGTTCCTTATCTACTTTTAACTATATACTTATTTATTTAAGCTCCCCTACCTTAGTAAGTATAGCTACTTAGAATTAATTATATAATAGGTAAGTTAATATCTCCTTCTAGTTCCTTAGTAGTAATAGAAGGTTTATATTTATCTAAGGAATTATTATACCTAGGATTATTACTAGTCTTCTAGTATCTATATACTCTTTTATAGTTATATTAAATACTATAAAAACTATTTATAATAACTATTAATTATCTAATATATAATTCTACTAATTAGATAAGATCTAAGTAAGTATACTCTCTTATTTATTATCTAGAATTATAGTATATATCCTTAGCTTATTAGGTTAATTTATATAACTTCTAACCTTACTTTTAGCCTTTCTTTTACTAATTTAGTTACTTTTTCTAAACTTATTTAATACTTAATCTATAAATATACTTACTTAACTATATATAGGAATTATCTTATTAATAAAAGGGGTTATAACTTCCTATATTTACTCTAAGGGTTCCTTATATAGTTAATTAAGTAATTATTCTATTAGATACTTATTTACTCCTTCTACTAGTAGATAAAGCTCTATTAGAAGATTAGATATAATTTCTTAAGTATCTAGTTTAGGTATACTAGAGGGTATTAGGAGCCCTACTAATAATTTATATATATAACTAGGTATAGGCTTTTTAGCTTCTACTCCTACTAACTTATAGCTAAAGTTATTCTCTAGTAAATAATATATACCTTCTTATATAATAAGTTTAGTATTATAAAGAGATTTATTAGATATACTTAGGTCTTACTAAGTAGGCTATTATTCCTCTTATAGAATACTTAGCTAATTATTTAGTTAATTAGCCTCTTACTTAACTACCCCTAAGCTAAGGATACCTAGTAATATATTAAGTATAAGAAGTAGATATAGATATTTAAGCTCTTTAATCTCTTATAACTAGGCTTTAGTCTCCTTAATTAAAAGCTTAAATAAGTATTTTTTATCTATTCTATATATTATATCTTTATTAAATTAGATATTTTATATAGTAACTATATACTTAAGGACTAGAATCTAGATCTAATAAAGGTTTATTACTATATAGCTAATAAGGTAGCCTATATAGCCTTAAGGGCTAACCTTATACTATTTCTAGTTTTTATTCTCCTCTTAATTATACTAGAGGGTATAGATATAGTAGCTATATACTAGTAATAAGCCCTAGTTAAGTCACTTATTATTACCTAGCTAAGTTATTAATAGCTTTAAATTTAACTCTAGCTAGTTATATAGCTTCTTATATAGTATTTACTAATTAAAGTATTTCTTTAAGCTAATATTAAGTAGGTAGTAGGTTATAATTATAGCTTTTAACTATAAGTTATAAAGAAGCCTTACTCCTTTAGTTATTATAATTATCTTAGTCTATACTTCCTAATTTATATACTCTATACCTTTATTTAGCTTATAAGTTCCTAGTAAAGTAATCTCTAACTTAATTCTAGAAAAATAAGCCTAATACTAATAAGCGCTTTATTTATATATACTAATAAGTATAGCCTTATTATTATAGTATAATATATATATATAAAGTTTAAATTAATTCTATACTTAAGCTAGAAAAGCTAATATATAGTTAAATAATATATTATATACTTAATTAACTATAACTTAAATATATAAATTACTAGTAAATTTATCCCTAATTAAGAATAAATACTATTTATTATCTTAGTTAAGAGGGTATTATATAAGATCTTAGCTTAGGTACTAGAATAGTTATAAAGAGGGGCACTTACTTAAGTATTATAATATAATTTACTTTATATATACCTAAGTATATACCTTATACTTTAGTCTCTTTATTCTATTAATCTTAGTATTATATACTTATATAAGATACTTTAGGGCTTATTTACTAAAGTACCTTAAATATAAGTATTACTTTACTTCTTTATTTATTTAAGTAAGTAAAGATATAGTAAAATACGCTATTAAGTATATCTTCTTATCTTCTATTATTATAATAAGTAACTCCTTATAGTTAGGGTAATTCTTATCTTATTAAAGTAATTTAAACTCCTAAAAATAGAGATTATTATTTATATAAATTAATTTTATAATAATATTCTTATCTTTTATATTATACTATAAAGTATTATTATAACTACTTATTTAGATACTAATTTTCCTTATTAAATTAATAAAAATAATATTTATATAGAAATTATTAATTAATATAATATACTTTAATATAATATTATACTTTTAGCTTATATCTTATATTACTACCTTAAGTATATAATTATTATATCCTAAGATCTAATATTCTAAGATACTAATACTAATAGAGTTACTTTTAGTATAAAAAGTACCTTTATTAAAGAACTTTTTATTATTAATAATATATAATACTATACTAGTATCCTAAACTATACTCTTAAAAAGCCTATAATATATATTAGCTACTAAAGCTATAATATTAGATAGATTAATATACTCTAATATATTTAAGCTTAGTAAGATATTACTAAGTATAAGTTTTATTTACTTAAATATATAGATAAACTAATTATCTAGTATTTTAGTATTATCTTATACTTTTAGTTAATTATTATTAATTATAAGAAGGAGGTAAAAGTTATTATTAGTTAATTAAATATATAGGCTTTTTTACTTTAGCTCTCTTAGATATAAGATAATTTCCTTAGCCCTAGCTTCTAATATATTAAAGCTACTTAAAGGTTTAAGAGCTCCTTATATAAACTTATAATTATAAGGCTTTTACTTATAGCTATTTATTATAATAAAAGTCCTTTTATAAGGGTAATTATTTAAGCTATACTTATTCTTACCCTTAGTACTTAAGTTTCTTATACTTAGATTATCTAGTTTAAGTAGTATAATAATAAAGGCCTATATAACTAAGTATTCCTTTTTAATAGCCTAATCTTAGAAAAACTAGGTATATTTTATAAGGGTATAAAGTATACCTTTATTCTTAAGACTATACTATATAATATATTTTTATTAATTAGATACCTATTCTTTATTAAAGTACTTTTTTATAATTATAAGGAATTTCTTAATAGTAAGTCTACTCTTAAGTTTAAGAATATTATAATAAATACCTAGTATATAAACTTCTTTTTACTTTTTAATCTATTTAAAAGCCTTTATTATATTAATCTTATTTAGATTAATAATACTCTTATAAGTATAGTAAGTAGTCTTCCTAAAGTCCTCTAAAGAGGGTATAAGCACCTTCTTTAATATATATACCTTTTACTTTAGGGTTATACCTTCTTTAAAGCTTAAGCTAACCTAGTTCTAGGTAATAGTATTAATATTACTAATTATCTAAATATATATTTAGTTAATAAGTTTAGTATATATTTTAAAGTCTTTAATTATATAATTATAATAATATTCCTCTTTTTCTAGCTCTAGTTTTACTTTTATATTATTAAGATTAACTAAGAGTTCTTAGTTTAATATTTTTACCCTAATATATAATACCTTCTTAAGCTTTACCTTAATTATTTTAAATATTAGAAGGCTTAGTTTAATTAAAGTATTATTAAAATAGTTAAGGGATCTAAGGTTAATATATTTTTAGGTATATAGTCCCCTAGTATAACTTTTAAAGGCTAAGAACTAGGTATCTTAGGTCTTAAAATCTTTAAGCTTTATAATAATAGAAGATATAATTAATTTAATAGTTTTAATCTTTAGAATCTTAGTTTATTTTCTTATTAAGAAGAGATATTAAAATTAAAGCTTAGTTTTATTAAACTATATTAGGCTTATAACTTTTAGTAATTAGGGTCTCTAAGCTTATAAATAGTAAGTTAGCTAATTAGAGGTATAAATAATAAGGAACTAGTAGGTATAAGGCTTTAGGTAATATATTCTATTATAATAGATATCTAAAGAGAAGAAAATAACTATAAGAAAAGATACCTAGTTTTATATATAGAAAAGGGGTAAAAGTGGGTACCTTTTACCCTTCTCGATTTATTATTAGTGACTGGCGCCATAGCACCTTACTAGCTGTTGTGGCCCACACTGCATACTCTATCCACGGCTTCAACACACTCCGTGCTGGTCAGTGAAGCATTGCGCTGCACCAAAAAGAGGTCCGAAAGCCCCACAAAAAAATTGATCCTGTGCAACTTATTTTAGCTGGGCCTTTGACAACTTTAACAGCATTAAACAAGCTGCCTTCAGAACTCTCCAGCAGCTTTTGACGAAGAGCCGGCGACCATGTTTGCTGTTCCGGGCTGGTCTGTATCTGCGGATAGCCTCAAAGCCGAAAAGGCGGGCGCCCAGGACGTGGCTACGGTTGGCAAGAAGCGTAAGAGGTCTGGCCATCCTCGAGACCAGGAGGTCACTGCAGACAATTTCACACAGCTCTACGAGTCCGTCGTGGAGGGAAGGAACCCCAACGCTCCAAAGAAGAAAGACAAGTCCTCCAAGCGCCAGAAGAAGGATGGTGCCGTAGAGGATCTCCAGCCCCAGGATAACGAAGACAACCGCTCTACAGAGCAGGAGCACAAGCAACAGGGTGACGGGAAGAAGGCAAGGGACAAGAAGGAGAAGAAGAAGAAGCGTGATAAGCACACCAATGAAAATGAGAATGGAGATTCACAAGCCGCTTCCGGTTCCAAGGAGTCAAAGGCTGCTGCTACCCCCGCGCAGCTGCCGCCTGCACCACCCAAGCTCACACCGTTGCAAGCAGCCATGCGAGAGAAGCTTATTTCCGCTCGTTTCCGCCATCTAAATGAGACGCTATATACCAAGCCATCCGAAGACTCCTTTTCGCTCTTTCAAGATTCACCGGAAATGTTTGACGAGTACCACGAAGGCTTCCGCCGCCAGGTCAAGGTGTGGCCGGAAAACCCCGTTGACAGCTTTCTCCAAGACATTCGCAATCGTGGCAAGGTTCGTCAGCCTTTCAAGGGCAAGCCCGGCGCCCGCCCGTCCTCTCTCGCCACCTCGCCTCTTCCTCGCACAGGAGGTACCTGCACCATAGCCGACTTGGGCTGTGGCGATGCCGCCTTGGCACAGTCGCTGCAGTCAGACAAGGGAAAGATGCGCATCGACGTCAAGAGCTACGACTTGCAGAGCCCTCATGCGCTCGTGACCAAGGCCGATATTGCCAACCTGCCGCTCGAAGAAGGCTCCGTCAATGTCGCCATATTCTGCCTGGCCCTCATGGGCACCAATTGGATAGACTTTATCGAAGAGGCCTTTCGCATCCTGCACTGGAAGGGCGAGCTCTGGGTGGCCGAGATCAAGAGCCGCTTTGGCCCCGTCCGGAACAAGCACACCCCCGTGGAGCACAGCGTGGGGAACCGCAAAAAGGTCACCAAGAAGGGTAAAAGTGCTGGCAACAGTGGCGACGCAGCTACCCCCATGGATTTAGCTGTCGAGGTAGATGGCGTCGAGGACAACCGCAAGGCCACCGATGTGTCTGCATTTGTCGATGCCCTGCAAAGGCGAGGGTTTGTGCTCAATGGCGAGAGTTCCGAGGCCATTGACCTTTCCAACAAAATGTTTGTCAAGATGCGCTTCATCAAGGGTGCAACTCCAACCAAGGGCCGTGCTGCCAAGGCGCCAGAATCCGGTAGGGGCAACAAGCCTTCGTTCGCACCAAAGATTGGGGTTGAGGAGGACAACGATATTAATGAATCAGCAATCCTTAAGCCTTGTTTGTACAAAATTCGGTAGACATTGGAGCTTCACAGTATTACAGGAACCAGCGTCGGGCTCAAGAAGGAGTATAATATCCTAAAGTCTCACATGTATCGTGGTTTATCATGCCTAGATTGTGCCTCTTGCTTGTTTGCTGTCTGTAATTATTGAGCATCGCCAAAAAAAAAAGCCATCCATGCCGTAACTGCGCCCGATCCGACAGTCGTTGCCTGTATATTTACCAAAATCAAACTCCCAGCGCCATTTCCATTGTGCGAAGCCTCCTGACGCTCTCCTCACGACCTGTTCCCTCGAGAAAGAACGACGGTCCCTGTCGTCACTACCATTCCAGCTAAAAGAAGATGATGCCTGCCGCCACATCCACGTTGCCCTCGGCAGCCTGCAGGGCCTGGATCGCCTGCTCCCTCGTGGCACCCATTCCCACCAGTGTCTCGATGTGCTGGGGTTGAATGGCCGGCCCAGCGGCAGCAGGCTGGGCCGTCGCGGCCGCAGTCGCTGGTGCTGGTGCTGATCCGGGAGCCGCTGTTGTCGTGGCAGGTATCGACGACGCACCAGTTGCCGACTGCGGCGCGGGGGCAGATACCTCGCTGGGCGGCTCAATGGCGCCAGATCGCTGTCCGATGGTGGTCCCCGCAGGCCCAGGGATGGTGGGCTCATTCTGGTTGCCATCCTCCTCCTTGGGAATTTCTGCCTCGCCCAGGAATGGGATCTCCTCACCATGGATGATCAGCTTGTCCTTGGCAAGGTCAATGGTGGCCTGGTACCGCTTCAGCATGTCAAGGCCGAGCAGGAGGTCCATACCCTTGCCTTCCATGACGGTGAAGCTGCAGGGCAGGTGCATAGCGCCAATCTTGATCTGGGCAGAGTGTACGCGACCGATAATATTGGCCGTGCCGACACCCCGCGCGACACCGGCGAAGCGCGTATCAACGAGGCGCATGATTCCACACGCCTCGGCGCAGGAGGGCGACATGATGGTCGCCTGGGCACCAGAGTCCACGAACGCCTTGACTTTGTGCCCGTTTACTTCGACATTGACGTAAAGCATGTGCACTCTTCCGAAGACTGCCACGAGGGGGTCGATTAGCTTATTCTTGAGGTAGGCACGCAAGACACAGCACTCACCTTCTGGGTTGTGTTCCATGGCATTCTGCAGGTTCTCCATGACACGTTCTTGGCGAATCATCTCCTCGATCTTTCTCTGATTCTCGACGTTAAACGGGTCGTCATTCAGCTGCTCAATTTGTCGTTGTCTCTCAAGACGCTCTCTCCGCTCGCGGTCCTGGCTTTCGCGGAGAATGCCCGCAAACCGGGCGGGGTCATCGACAGCGTCCGCCAGCTCTGGATGTTGGCGCTGAAGCTGCTGACGCAGGTTCGGGTCACCGAGAACCTGCAGACGAATCATCTCCGGGTCATTTGCCCCGGCGCTGGGCTGGGGCTGGGGCTGAGGGGGAGCCGGTCGAGAAGCCTGCCCCTGCGGGTTGGGGTTCGGTCGCTTGTCGCGCACGTGAACAGCCAGCATGTCACCGTCGCTGATTTGCAGTTGCTCCATCGTCTTCGTGTCCTCGGTCAGGGCTTTACCGTTGTGGTAGATGTGCTGAGTTTCAGGCGCCGCCTTGGCCTCGGCCTGGATTGACTCGCGCAGCGTGGAGAGCGCCATTTCGGGAAAGATTTCGAGCGTCAGGAAAGTGTCCTGGTCCGCTTTGCGGTCGAATATGTTGAGTGTAACGCGCCTATTCGAGAACAAACTGGTTAGTCTGACAAGCCGAATGCCGTGTCCGGATCGAAATGGTCAAGCTCACATGGTGGCAAGGGAGGATCTGTCGAGCAAACGGGTCGTTGGCGGTGTTAGGATGTGCGGGCAGGTTGAATGGGCGCAGGTAAGAGACGTTTCACCGGTGTCGGGGCGTATCAGAAGCTCGAAGGACAGCAATATAACTGTACCTGACAGGAATTCCAGAGGCCGGGTTTGTGATGTGTAGCTGGCGAGTGAAATCCGGCGGGCGAGGTGCCTAACTATGGAACGGAGTCGAAATTAGTCGTACTGGTCGCAGCCTGGGAAGGAACCAGAGGAAGTGGGCCAAAGGTAGTGCGGGAGCCTGGGTAAGTATTTATCTTCTCGACTGTCCACCTTTGTTCATTCCTGTTTTAGTCAATGCACGACCTGGTGATTCTTCTCAATCACCGCAACTCACAATGTGGTGCATGGGCGGGCTCAGCGAGATTCCTGCCGATTCTGACCGGAGAACGGCAGACTGCTTCAGTGGTGACAACCTGGCATCTCTAGCGTCCAACTGAGCATGCTAGCAGAGGCGGCATCAAGCGGCCAGATTCCGGAGCAGACCGGTTTAAGAAGTGCCCGAAGGATTCTGCTCGATGCACACTAACGAGGTCAGGTCGTTTTCTCTGATCGTCGGCGTAGCAGCAGCTTTTATGGGCTGCCATGCAGCCACGATACGAGGCACCACTCTATCCTTTACCAACACCTCACGTTGCTCAAGACACTGCGTCAATGTCAGGTTACGAACAAATGCGGTGTACCAGCAATCTGTCGCCATTCCTCTCCGAGAAAACGGAGCCGCCCAGGCCATCTCTTCGCATTGCACAGCGTCGGTCCGTCTGTTTCCCGGAATCGTTACCTGCACATGGCCTTCACCGAGTGGGGAACGTGGGCACAGCGAGTCTGGGTTTTCTCCTGTGGCTTGTTAAATACAACAAATGGTTGGCAGGTGGTAGGCAGTTGATATTATTAGTTACATGAGCAACAGTCTGTGATTTCTGACCAGAGGTTGTGAAATATGCTTGGTGGGCTAGATGGGCGATCATCGACATACACGAAGTTACTCGCTATCACACGAAGTTACACGATATTACACGATATTACACAACACATACATGCAAGCATAACGCATAATCGATACAAGTAAGCACGAATTACCCGACAAAATATATCAATTGAAACCAGATGCGCCAAACACCATGCTGATGCTGCCTACAATCTAATGATAAACTGAAGAGCTTTGTGCTTAAGTGCACAGGCCCGATTTAGCAAATACTAAGAAGAGTTAGAGCCTCTATACCTGCTATCTATATATGTTTCTCTTTCAAGCTTCGTGACCTGCGTCGTCACTCTGCTCCCCCGGTATTCAGCGTACGGTCAATTAGTCGCTGGCCTTGTACTTGGTGCGGTATTCCTCAGTCTTCTTGATGTCCTCCTCAGAAATGAGGCCGCGCATGCCATCGATGACGTCGTCCAGTGTCACAATGGAGAAAATGGGGATGCCGTACTCCTTCTTCATCTCGCCAATAGCGCTAGGGCCGGGTTTAGAGTCGTCTCCGTCGGCGGCCGGAAGTTTCTCCATGCGGTCGAGGGCCACCACGATACCGGCAACAATTCCACCCTCCTTTGTGATCTTCTCGATAGCCTCCCTTTTGGCAGTCCCAGCAGTCACGACGTCGTCAACAATCAAGACGCGCTTACCCTTGAGGCTAGCGCCGACAATGTTGCCGCCCTCCCCGTGGTCCTTGGCCTCTTTGCGATCAAACGAGTAGGAAATCTTGTCCAGGTTGGCGGCCTCGAGCTCACCAATCTTGATGGTGACGGCCGTGGCGAGTGGAATACCCTTATAAGCGGGGCCAAAGACAATGTCAAATTCAAGACCATTCTTCTGAGCCTCGAGAATGGTGAGGGCAAAAGCCTTGGCGATTGCACCAGCGAGGCGGGCAGTATGAAAGTCGCCGGCGTTGAAAAAGTAAGGGGAGATCCTCTTGGATTTGAGCTCGAAGCTTCCAAACTTGAGAATTCCGCCGTCGTGGCAAGACTTGAGGAAATCCTTCTTGTACTGAGCGAGTTGCGACATTTTGGCGGTCGGGAGAGTAAGTGGTCAAGTTGGAGACCAACAACAGGTATTTGGAGGTATTGTGCACGGCCAAAAAGCCAAAAAATTATCCAAGTATTGACTTTTACAAGTCAAAGGAATTAGACATTCGGCTTCACAGGAAAAGTTTACTGCGGACTTCGAAAGGTTTATCGTGACTTGAGTAGGCGGGGCAGCGCAAGCGGGGTGGTAGCATGAAGTATTTTTTCACACGGTTCGTACGTAGATGTACTTGATCTGCCAGTCCCAGGCGTTGATAAGTCTATCTATCGATAAGCACTTGGCCCACTCGCTGCCCAACTTTTTTTTTCCTGTGGTGAGTGCGAAAAAAAATTGACCGCCTTGCCGCTCGGAGACGCTCATTCAGAAAATCCTCTCCATCTTCCAACCACCAACCCCGGGCATTGTGATATCGTGCGTCCACGACCAGATCGCCCATCATGAAGACCACCTGGAAGGACATCCCTCCTGTCCCAACTCATCAGGAGTTTTTGGACATTGCCTTGAGCAGAACCCAGCGCAAGCTGCCCACACAGATTCGTGCTGGTTTCAAAATTGGCAGAATTCGAGGTAAGAAGGCCCTGACTTTGCGCAGCCTCTGCCTCCCGCATGCCGGCTGACTCCTGCTCTAGCTTTCTATACCCGCAAGGTCAAGTTCACCCAGGAGACATTCTCTGAAAAGTTTAGCTCTATCCTCGAGACTTTTCCCCGACTTCAAGACATTCACCCGTTCCACAAGGATCTCCTCAACACCCTATACGATGCCGACCATTTCCGCATCGCCCTCGGTCAACTTTCCACCGCCAAGCATCTGATTGAAACCATTTCCAGAGATTATGTCCGTCTTCTTAAATATGGCCAGTCTCTGTTCCAGTGCAAGCAACTGAAGAGGGCCGCACTAGGTCGCATGGCCACCCTCGTCAAGCGCCTGAAAGATCCTCTGCTGTACCTTGACCAGGTTCGCCAGCATCTTGGACGTCTGCCGTCCATCGACCCCAACACCCGCACACTTGTCATCTGCGGCTACCCCAACGTTGGCAAATCGAGCTTTCTGCGCAGCGTCACCCGCGCCGATGTCGACGTTCAGCCATATGCCTTCACCACCAAGAGTCTTTTTGTTGGTCACTTTGACTATAAATACCTGCGTTTCCAGGCAATCGATACCCCCGGTATTCTGGATCATCCCCTCGAGGAGATGAACACCATCGAAATGCAGAGTATTACTGCCATTGCCCATCTTAGGTCTGCTATTCTCTACTTCATGGATCTATCCGAGCAGTGCGGTTACTCCGTCTCTGCCCAGATTCATCTTTTCAAGAGCATCAAGCCTCTTTTCTCCAACAAGCTTGTCTTCGTCGTCATCAACAAGATTGATGTTGCTCGTCCTGAGGACCTTGAGCCCGAGCTAAAGGCTGAGCTTGATGCCATTCTTAAGCCCGGTGAGGTTGAGATGCTTCAGCTTTCTTGCAACACCCAGGAGGGTGTTCAGGAGGTCAAGAACGCCGCCTGCGAGCGTCTCATCGCCGATCGTGTAAACCAAAAGCTGAAGGCTGGCACCGCCAGCAGCGGCAACATCGGCGGCCGTCTCGCCGATGTCATGGCCCGTATTCACGTTGCTCAGCCCATGGGTGGCAAGACGCTGGAGACATTCATTCCCGATGCCGTCAAGAGCCAAAAGAAGTACGACAAGGAGGACCCTGAGCGCCGCAAGCTTGCCAGGGATATTGAAGTCGAGAACGGCGGTGCGGGTGTCTACAACGTCGACTTGAAGGCGGATTACCTGCTCAAGAACCCCGAGTGGAAATACGACAAGATGCCCGAAATCTTTGATGGCCAAAACGTATTTGACTTTGTCGATCCTGACATCGACGCCAAGTTGGCTGCTCTGGAACTGGAAGAGGAGAAGCTCGAGGAGGAAGGCTACTACGACTCCGATGAGGAGATTGACGACGACGAGGAGAGCGAGGTCCTGCGCAAGGCCGAGCTCATCCGCGAGAAGCAGCAGCTCATCCGCAACGAGGCCCGCATGAAGAAGAGGCTCAAGAACCAGGCCATTATCCCGCGCAAGATGATGAAGAAGCCGCTGTCTGAGTTTGACGACGCCCTCGACGTCCTCGGCCACGACACCACCGAGTTGACGGAGCGCGCCCGTGCCAAGTCGCGTCCCCGCGGCCGCTCCACGACACGCAGCCGCGCCGGCACTGAGGACGCCGACGCCATGCAGGTCGACGACCCCAAGGCCCGCCTCCGCTCCAAGAGCCGCCCCGCCAGCCGCGTGCCCACGACGAGCCGCCGCGAGGCCGGTGTCGAGGACGAGGGCAAGCGCTCCAAGGCCGACCGCATCTCCAAGCTGAACCAGCGCAGAATGAACAGAATGGCCCGCCAGGGTGAGGCCGATCGTTTCATCGGTACAGCCATGCCCAAATATCTATTTTCCGGAAAGCGCGGCATCGGCAAGACGGACTGGAAATAAAGAAAAGAGAATCGACCGAGTACTATATACAAAACCCTCGAGAGAAAAGCTACTGCGGTATTTCGGTATATTTGGCATCATGTTGGCATTACTATTTCTTCTTTTATTTTTTTTTGGCATCGTGTCTTGTCGAGTCGCATCTGCTTGTTTGGGAAATGGAGAGGGAGGGCTTCTTTCAAGACCAGGCTCTCGTTGGCGTTTTCGGGAGTTGATTGTGTTTTCTTCTTTGTGTGTGTGTGAAAGGGCTCGCCGTCGTTCATGTTCTCGGTTCCCATCACAGTGATTGCAAAAATTCACTGGCGAATGGAGACACTGCAGAGGTTGAAGAAGAGGAAAGCTAGACAATGTAGAAGGCTTTTCCATGATGTGGGAAAATTTTCGGTCCTACTTGGGTCCATAGGTTTCAAGTCAAAAAAAAATGATGATTATGAACATGATGATTATGGCTCTGAAAACACACCGTAACTAGCTTTAGTGTTGCTAGAATTGACATCTGTACATGCAGTAGTGAGTGCGCAGTCAAGCATGATGTGTGAAAATTTTCTTCTTTATTCGCTACGAAGATCTGAAATCTGACAAAGTTCCCAAATGAATCAATGATTGCCTAGCAAATCCTCTTTTTGATATTTTGTCTCCTTTAGATGTGGCCGTTCACACCATTCGTATCAAAAATCTTGCCATGACTATCGAGTTCATCGTTTCCCGCTGTAACTAAGTACGAATTATATGTGCTCGCTTATTGCTCATCAGCGACGACAATGCCCTCTCTCAGACCCTCGACCTTGAGCTCCTCGCCTGTGGCGCGGCGGTAGATATCCTTGACATCGTCGGTTGTGGTCTCAAAGTGGCTGGTAGCATCGTAGCTCTTGGAGATGAAGACGTTGTCCTTGGTACCATCCTCGAGCGGTTCGTACATGGGAATGGGGGGGCCCTAAAGCATACAAGGTCAGCTTTTGCGATACGACAGTCAGCAACTTTAGTCACTTACCATGAACTGCTCCTCGATAGCGCCGAGGCGGTCAAGACCGGGCTGGAGCTCGAGGTGATGGTTGGCCTCGGTCTCGGCAATGGTAGAAACGATGGCGACCCAGTAGCCCTTGGGACAAACATTGTGGGCGGAAGAAACGCAAGCAATATAGATATCTTTTCACAGGTTAGATTATAATAGAAAAGCGGTGACATGATAGAAACATACCGTTCTTGCGGCCGACCTGAGACTGAGGAATGATGAGCTGGCAGGAATCACTGTCGTTGGTACCGGCAAGAGGATGCTTGAGGATACAGATGGCTCGAAGGACGTGTCCGACAACCTTGGTCTTGCCAGGGAAGTAAGAGGGATCACCCAGAACCATCTTGGCACGGGTCTCGAACTTCATTTCCTCAACACCAGTCATGGTGGCCTTGATGCCGACAGTCTTGTCACCGTCTTTGACGAACTCGGTAATGTTTGTGTTGAGCATGTAAGTACCACCGTAGATGGCGGAGAGACGGGCGAAACCCTGGGGAAGCTCGCCGAGACCGTACAGAGGGTAGATATAAGGCGACTTGCCGTAGCGAGCGACGGATTTGCCGTAGAGGCGGATGCGCTCGATGGCGTTTGGCGCCTCACCCTTGGCGGTGAGGTAGTCGTCGGTAAGATATAGAGCCATGGCGTGGCCGATGAAGTCCTTGGTGCCAGCCTCGAGACCGAACTTGTCGTACACCTCGTTCATGGTGCACTTGTTGAAGTCGAGACCTGTGAGAAATGTTAGTCAGACGGCGCTGATGTTGACGGCCATCTGAGGCAGAATATCTTCTCACCCTTGTGAGTGGCGGGGTCCTTGGGATCGAAGGTGCCAACCCACTCGATAAAGGACTTCATGCGGCGCTTCTCGAAGATGCCCATGAGGGGCGACTTGAGGGCCTCGCCAGCATCCGAGGGAACCTTGGCAACAGTAACCTTGGGAGAAGCACCCTGCTGGACAAAGCTGCCAGTGATTTGCTTGAATTCCAGGTAACGAGTGACGTCGGTAGAGACAAGAATATTGGTCAGCTCGCCAGAGGACATGAGCAGCTTGGGAACCAAGTCGATGTTCCAATCGTTGAGGCGGCCATACTTTTCCCAGGGCTTCTCCTCTGTGGAGTTGCCGTACTTCTTGAAGAGCTGATATTTGGTCAGTATGGTGATGGCAAGGCCGATAACGGCACCGAGGTCTTACAGTTTCGAGGTTGACGGAGGCAGCCTCACTGTAGCATGAGTAGATATCGAGGTTAGCGGATCCAAGCAAGTATACAAAGATATGGTGGGCAGCGTGGCAGAGCCAGGACGTACCCCCCGTAGTGGTCGTTTCTGTCAATGTGCAGAACCTTCTTGCCCTTTACACTGAGAACACTGTAGAGATATGCGGCGTTAGCTTGGGCGTTATATGGTGTCGATCGAAAAGGCGGGGAGGGCATTGGCGTTGGGAGTCGGGCGCGCAGCATACCCAGATAGAATGCACTCGGTCAGGCCTATGAGGGAAGAGGAGCATTAGCGAAAGGCAACCAAAACCAAGAGAGAGAAAAGAATGCGAGTCTGAGCAGCAGCAGCCGCAAAGCAGGCATCGTGCAGCGGCAAGACCTAATTTCTTGTGCTATGCGCGGGAAGCTTCAGGCGGTGGCATGAGGGGCAAAAAGGCGGCGAAAGCTTGCACGACCCCAACAATGGCGGATGAGTAGGTAGGCGGCGGCGGCGAAGGAGGGGAGGCAGAGAGAGAAAGTCGACGTACCAGTGCCGAGGACAACAACGTCGTACTCCTTGGCGATCTCGTCCATGGTGAATGCGGTAGGCGTATTAAAGTCAATGTAAATATGGGAAGGATGGGATTAGAGAAAAAGATGGTCGAGTCAGGAGGTTGCAAGGAAACGGCGTGCGAGGGTTCGAGGGGAAAGCTGTTTGGGATGTCTGGCGGGGTTGGATGGACCTCGAGGCCGCTACCTAATGACAACGGAGGGCAGGTCAAGGTACCTGAGCTATGCGCTCTGTCAGTGCCTGAGACGAGGTACCATGGCAAGCTCACCCGCCACTATGATGATGTAGTGGCGGAGAATCACTCTGTACTTACTGGTCGGATTGGATAAACTGCAGAGTATTTACTGGGGGAGATGTAGAAGGGGAATTGGAGAAGAAGAAAATATTCTGATTTCTTTTTTCTTTAAATTTTCGTTGTTGTTTTAGAAGCAGGGTGTACAACATGACATGCTCTTCCTGCATGGAATCTTAATAACGTTATGTACAACTGCAAACCCATTTGTTTTGAGCCTCTACAAGATTAAGGATAATTTACACCTGCTATTCTATCCCCATCAAATTTCCCCAATTCACACCACTTCGTCATCCCCTTGCCAGCCTGCCAGGGACCTGACCCGGCCTTGGGCCCTTGGCTCACCGGCCTCCTCCACTCTGATTAATAGATGGGTTTGATGGGCCAGCCATGCCGTAACCCAATCTCCCTCTACCAAAGCCTCAACTTTACTGGTAGTTCACCAGTCGGTATCTCCAATACACTCCTTTACCAGTACACGCATGTACGTTCACCAAAAAAAAAAATGGAAAGTAAACTCCCTCGGATCGTCTGCCTCCAGCCCACCGACCTTCAAACGGCAACCTCTCGAAACCGACCGGATCAATCGTCACTAATTTGCTCAGCTCGCAATCTGCAAAGTAATCGCACGGTTGCAATCCCTGGCTAATATCTGTCTCTCCTCAAATTGCTCCTAACCTGGCTTCATATTGGCGAAGATTGCTGCAATTAGAATCTGTGAAATTTATACGGAATCCGCCATGTTACATTTTCGCTTTCTAGCTTGGTCACTTGTAGTTACATTTGTGTACAGCCGCTCTTCTCGAGCAGATACCTCCTCTCATGCTGGAGGTGCCTTTCCAAATTCTTGGGCCCTCTTTCGTTGACTCTGACTCTCGTTCTTGCCAGTGTGTCCCTAGCTCGGCACCTTGGCCGGCTCGCCTCTACTGGCCTCTTCGGGCTTGGCCGCCTCGGGCGCCCACGTATCTTGCGCATCAGTTTCCTCCTCATATGCTGACGGCTTGTAGAACTGTCCGTCCGCCGCTTCCAGGTCAATCTCTGGGTCTACACTGGCAACCTCGGTCGCGTCTTCCCACGTATATTGTCGTTCGGTCAGAGTGTGCTTGATGGCTTTCATCGTCTTGTTGACCTAGAGTAACAAATAAGAAGACGACTTGTCAGTTGCTTCACGATGCAGCCCTCCAGAAATGAGACGTACCTCGAGCTCACGCGCCTCGATCTCTCTCTCGCCGAAGCCGAGCTTTGTCCTCTCCAGCTCGGCCTTGGACGTCGCCAGCATGTTGCGCTCTCTGCAGCACGTCCACCAGAGGGCATGTAGGTCCTCCCAGGATTTTCGGCGCAGCTCCTCGACCGTCCAGGCCCTCCCATGCTGCTCCATCTCCGCCGGCGTCCACATCAGCTTGTTGGGTTCCGGGAAGAAGCCCCAGAGGCCGTGGTTTTTGTCGACGAGCGTCGCGGGCTTGTAGTTGTCGCGAGGTTTCGGCAGCGACACCTTGGACATGGACAGAGGCTCGCGCGGGCCGGAGCGGTACAGGCTGCTGACGCCACGCTTCTTGTTGTTGTCTCTGGTCTTTCGCTTGCACATGCGAGCGGTTGTCGAGAAGGGCGCTGCCTGACTGCTGGCCATTGGCATTTGCCCCAGGATGGGGGTTTGGCCCAGGTTTGCGATGCGCATAGCGCAGCCTATTGTCGGCCGTAGTCTTTGTGCGCCCGTCATCGGTTCTGATTTCAATTGGTCGCAGAACGTACAAATCTCGGCTGTCCCTGAGTTGGGAGAGTCGGAGTTGAACGAGCGACTCAAAAAATGGACAAGCCATGTCAGCCAATAGGGGCTACCTTGGGACCCACCCCTACCCGATACAATATTTCTCGTTTCTTCACGCAGGCAAGCGATGCGAAGCGCAGCATGTAATTTTGTTGGTAATGATCTCTCGACCTTTGCTTTGTCTAACTTGCATGTGGCTGAGATGTTGTGTCTGGATGTATCGTCGCGGTAGATGAACTTTCGTGACGGTGGTGGGAACGGTCAGCAGAGCTGAAACCTCCATCTGGGAGTGATGTGATGAAGAAACCAGCCCGCGATTGAGCTCAATGTGACAGCACCAGCTGTGCCGAAGCCATGTCTCAAGCCGCCGAAGTTGCAGCTAGAAAATTGCCACGTATAGCCGTTCCTTTTGCACAAACAAGTCATCGAGGGCGACTCACGACGGCGGGGAAGAAAATTCATATATAAACGGAAGACGAGACCTGTGAGACAAAAGACAAGAAAGCCAGCCTTGTCACGCAAACACTGTCATATCCTACCGCTCTCTTGATCTCATCATGCTCAAACTCTCGTCTGTCGTCCTCACTATTACAGCGCTGATCGGCAGTGCCTCGGCTGTGTCAGGCAACGGCCGCTCTACTAGGTAGGTATCAACCCCCCCCCCCCCCCTTCTGTTCTGGCGCTCTTTGCGAGCAGCTCCAGGCTAAGACTTTGATAGATACTGGGACTGCTGCAAGCCTTCCTGTGGCTGGCCGGGGAAAGCTGCTGTCGGTAAATCTGTGCAGACTTGCTCTGCCGGCAACCACCCTCTCAACGATGCCAATCTCAAGAGCGGCTGCGACGGCGGTCCATCCTATGCTTGTGCAAACAACCAGCCATGGGCAGTGAATGGCCATTTATCATACGGCTTTGCCGCTACAGCCATCAACGGTGGTTCTGAATCGACCTGGTGCTGTGCCTGCTACAAGTGAGCGGGTATCCTAGAGATGCTCACAACGCGCCCGACACTGACTGATTCCGCAGGTTGACTTTTACTAGCGGACCTGTTGTAGGACAGGAAATGATTGTGCAGTCCATCAATACGGGGGGAGACCTCTCAGACAACCATTTCGACCTCTTGATTCCGGGAGGTGGAGTTGGTCTCTTTAATGGCTGTACCTCGCAGTATGGCGGAAACTTCCCGGGCGCGCGGTATGGTGGGGTTTCATCACGAGCAGAGTGTGATAAACTGCCACAGGCAATCATAGCAGGTTGTCGGTGGCGCTTTGATTGGTTCAAGAATGCTGATAATCCAACCCTTAGCTTTGTCCAAGTCCAATGCCCCCGGGGGCTGCTCGCCATCTCTGGCTGTAAGCGCGACGATGATGGCCTTTTCCCTTCTGCTTAACACCGTGGGAACGAGTTTGATTGTCTATATATGTAGTAGAGAGGTTGCCAAAAATTTCAATTTGAGATGTCGCATGGTCTTATTCCGCAATAAGCACTGGTCGTTGCTCGGTCACGCGGTGAGCGCATTCACGGGCTGAAGAATGATTCGCATATGACAGCCGGCTAAACGATGGTCTTTTTCTTGACTACAGTAAGAAGAAAGGTCTTGAGACAAGAGACAGGATTCACTTTTCGTATCCTGCTTGGCGTGGCCTTGGAGCATATCGTAACCAGCCCATGTTGATTTTCAGCAAACCCATCATCTCGCGGGAAACGAGTGAATGTGCCAATGCACACGTGTGTGCCACAAATAATGCGCTACGAGTTTTTCTTGTGAAGGTTTAAGAAATGTTGCCAGTATTTGACGTGCAACTAAAGTGTTTCAAAGGCACAGAAACACCAGTGAGCAGTTTCTATCAAGTCATGGTGGCAACAACTTGGGCGCAGCACATGAAGCGTACAGCGAAGAGGAGTGCTCCTCGGATATAGCATCGTTCTACAGCGACATGATGATCTAGGCTCGCCTGCATGAAAGTCATAGAATCATCTGCCTGTGCATACCTATCCACACCGTTGTCCAGCCCCTCCCGTGCTAAATCGTCGATGAGAGGGGCCGCGAGCACAGTCTGGCCCCCAAAACTGCCGCGGACAGGGTGGACCTGATGAACCGAGGCTCTTGTAGCGGGTAAATGGGGGGGACTCTGGATGCCAAGCATCTGGGAGCGCAAGTATTCAATCTTGAAGAAAAACAGCGTGAGCACCATTGGTGTTGTCGAGGAAGCCGAGATTCGCAGTACATGTCCTAAACAGGCAGTTGGGAAAGCGCTTGTTTGGGCGTCCACCTACACCTTGACCTTGAATGGCGCGCGTTTCTTGATTTTCACCTCGGCTATGTCACGGGACTTTTTCATACATGATGTAGACTTGTAATCCGTAGTATCTGTGATTTTTTCGTTTTGCCCGGGTCCCAGTGTTCAAGCATGAGACCATGGCGGGGATGCCCCCCCAATCTGAAGTCCCTCTTTCTTGGGTTGCTGTGGAACATGTTTGACTCCAAGTCTCCAACAGCCTTTGTGGGTTGTTGCTCCTTTTTTTTTTTTTTTGTGAACCCGTTCTCCATGAACACGAGCTACTTGACATGGCGTCCTCTTTTGTGGTGCGGATCCATCACCCGCGCCGCCCGGGCCCGGGATAAGTTGGTTCGGACCGGGGCCGTAAAGTGGCCCGGCGCCGCATGCTGGTCCAACACCGAACCATAAATATTCATCTCTTTTGCTTTTCTCCTTTATTCTCTCCTCTTTTTTTTCTCCTTTGGCCATTTTTATAAACCAAATGTTTCGTTAGCGGGTGCCCCCGCGAATCGCGATCGCCTCCACTTGCGCCGCACCAGATCGCATCTGCATCGACCAACAGAAGCAAGCACACCTTCCAAGCATGGCAAGTTGATCTTGGCGCGAGACGAGGGAAGAGACGAGGATGCACATCAGCCGACAGGCACCTACGGATTACCTGCTGAAGAACGGCGGGGAGGACGGGTCCTCGGTCCCGTCAGGGCGTAGAGTTCGGAAACGCATCTACGGCTAAAAATCAGTGGCTGTAATGTCTCCATGCACAACAGTTGCAGGGTACCGGTAAGCGCTCCTGCACAAGTTGCATTCGGAACACGGCCCTCAATGCGCAGGATGGTTTCAGTTGACCCGTTTTCCAGGATATCCGTACTCTTGCTCATAGCGAGCAGCTACCGAGACATTGCTGCTCTCGAGAATCAATGCGCCGCCATATGCAAGGACTGCCTGCATGTTCAAGTTGAAATCGGCGCGCCGCTAATAATAAACGCCAATGCTACAATGGACGAAGCCCATGAGTGATGATGTAATTATTAGAGATGCCGAGATCGGGGCTTCTCAGCAAACTTGCGGCTGATGAACTATGACAAGTCTTGCCCAGTGCAGCGAAATTGGCGCAGCCAAGCAGACGCAAAGTAATCAAAATCATGGCGGAAAGAGAGTCCGTCTATCTTTTAGCTCGACGCTTTTGATGCAGCCCGGCTTGCTCTCACACACACACACACATACACGCCCACCCCCCTCCCCCTTCGGTGCCGTCCTCTTCCCACTTGTGAAATTTATTATACTTTTGACACGCGCAATCCGCGCCGGGTAACACGTCACATCCCTCCCTGCGACACGCTGGCCACATGTATGTACGTACATTATGCAGCTTGGGGGGCAGAGCACCTCTTGCTGCTGTAGCCTCACGCTGGTTAAATATCATAGGCTGGGGTGAGAGCAAAAAAAAAAAAAAAAAGAAAGAAAAGAAAAGAAAAGAAAAGAAGAGAAAAGAAATAAAAAGGCCACCGTGTTACGGATAGTTGGGGAAAAGAGGGAAAAGAAGATGAAAAGTTGTCCTGTGTGACGTCCCTGATTGAGTCTCAGCCGAGGTCAGTTATATCAGTAATAACCTAGACCACACACCAAACATGCACGCACACGTCAAGATCCAATCATCATTTGATGGGTGGCAGGGGAAAGGCAGGGAGGTTCAGAATATTATTATTAGTGTTCCGTACCACAGAGACAAATCTGCTGTCAAAACTCCTCACAAGCCTCTCCCTTGAAGTCGTTGGTAGCGGAGCGCGAGTTATATTTGGGCTTCACTTTTGGGCTCATGTATTGGGTGATTTGAAATGAGCAGAAAACACCGCATTTACTTGTCTTATTAGCCTATATCTTCTCTGGAATAATGACAGCTATGAACATGCTCTCTTCTTATTTGGCCCCCGTTCGGTATCTTGTCCCAGGATCATCGGACTTCGCACTTGCAATCCAAACTGTTTTTAATGTTATTTACTCTGTACGGATTACATTGGCTCCAAAACGGCACTTGCCGTCTCCCTTGTCGTTTTTTTTTTTTTTTTTCCCTTGCTT